>JAOTRI020115553.1:0-12607 GCA_028564885.2 Zoanthus sanctaehelenae | reverse complement strand
CATAAGGCGCATGCGCGGTATATCCCGCTGACCGTTGAACAGATTAGTTTTGCGTGCTCCCTTTGGTCGCCCGCAAATAGTTGTAATTTGAGAATAGAAAGTAATAAAATAACAAAATTATGTTGGGCCATATGACTAGTCGTGCTGCCATCTTGGGGCATACAATATGAACAGAATATACGCACCCACAAGTTCGGTCAGACAAGTATCGATCAGGCACAGATTGAATAATTTGATCAGACTGCTGGGTAATACCCCAGTCAACATGTACCCTTGAATGTGAGTGGGACCGTTACTATTCAGTGTAATATAATGAGTTTGCAAAAATGTAAAATATTTTTTAAATTCTATATTTTTAAGTTGAAAAAAGTTTGAAATACTTTACTTTGAAGTAAAGCGATAGGTTATAATATGTCTAATTTAAGTTACGTTACTTCTGTTCATAACTCTTATCCTGCTTACAAATTACGTTTCTTAAAATATCTATAAGGTAAAAAGTTTGTAATACATATAAAGTTTTAAAAATCACAAAACGTTTTCGACCAACTGATCATTTTCAGTGTGAAAAAGTGCGGGTTTGTTAGGATCTAATAATATATTAGAGTTCATTGTTACGTGTTCCTTTAGGGATAGGAAAAGATGAAAAGAAGAAATATGTTTATTCAAAGAGGAGTTTAACTTGGCTATAATAGCTTCGAGGTTCTTCGATTCCCCAATGGTTTGAGAAAGCAAGAGAATTCCACGAGAATGAATGGCCAGGATTAAAGAAAGAATGTTTAGCAGGTTCAGAGTTTTTAGAGGTGTCTTCATCTTCCTTTTGTCTTATCTCGAAATTCCTTCAAGTTTCGCCCACATACGTTGCATCGCATAAATTACACAAACCGTAATAAACAAGATTTGGTGCATGATTAACTAACAGATATTTTTACTTAAATGTAAAAAAAACGTCTCGCGCCAAACGTTTTCAATTATTGACTTGTGAATGCTAATCAAACTTCATCAAGCCTACCTGAGGGCCAAAGAAAAATTTTATGCAAAACAATACTTATATAGCATAATTTTATCATGAGATAACAAAAGAAAGTATTATGCAAGCTTTTGTTTGGATATAACTGATGCTTAATGTACGCTACAAAAGTGGACCAGCTCTTTCTATCGTGTTTTAAAACATGAGAATATTTGAATTTTAATAAATCACAAACTTTGTTGGTTGTGAACTTATAATGGTTAGAAGAAAAACGAAGACTTGCCCACCAGACCTTGCTACATATTTTTAAAAACTGCTACGAAATTGCATATAAATTACTGGACAGGTACAATGTACGTAGAATAAATTATGTAATATATACCAGCTGTTGTCAAAAAAAGAAAATACTTGAAATGATAAACGTACCCTTTCATAGAGTGGCATCTGGGTGAATTCTGGACTTGTTTTTGACAAACGTTGCATTGTGTGAGTAATGTCATAAGTACATGAGAAGTAAAACCCATCTGTTTGAAGCAGGGAATGAACCATTGTCAGATATTGCTTGTTGTCTCTTTCCTGTTGAGAAATAATCAAGGTAATTTGCTGTAGATTGACAAGCCATTAATTAAAAACAGAATAAAAACACTATGGAAACGTGTTGGTCAATACAGACCGAAAAAAAAGTTAATTTCATTCAGTTTTTAGGTTATTCACTCGTCACCTTCAATAGAGATTAAATAAGACATTTCAGTGGAGCAGTAGCAGTTTATTAGAGAAACTCAATCAAGATTCTCATAAATCTGATATCTTAACAATTAAGGTATTTAGTAGTCTCCTTTAAATGGTTTAATCAAACCGAAAAAAAGTGAGATGAGAAAATAATATGAAATCTGGAAAAATGGGTGAATGAAGAACAAAGAAAGAAAAAATAATATTGGAAAAATGGAGAAGCAAATTGCAACTCAAGTTATTAAAGAATGAAAATATTCTTAATGCAAAAAAAATATGGAAGCAAAATAAGAGAAAAATAACAAAATAGCCCTTAGAGGGAATTGAACCCCACATCACTCTACACATAAGACCAAATTAGCATTCCTAAAATTTACGGTGTTCAACTTACCAATAGAGAAAAAATAACGCCCTGGCAACCCCTACAGTTACCATCTACATAACATTGTCCGGCTGCGATTCCAGCGTGGTTGGTCCTTGTGGTGTAGTGATTAAGATGTTGGACTAGTAAACCGAAGATAACGGGTTTGATTCCCGCCAAGGGCAATAAATGTTATTTTTCTCTTACTTTCTTTCTACATATCTACACACCAAACTCACTTCCATTACATCAATCTACATATAAGACCATATATGCGTACATAAAATTTACGGTGTTTAACTTATCAATAGGGGAAAAATAAAGCCCTGGGAACCCCTACAGTTACGATCTACATAACATTGTCCGGCTACGATACAAACGTGGTTGGTCTTTGTGGTGTAGAAGTTAACACGTCGGACTAGTAAACGGAAGATGTGTGGTTCGATTCCCGCCAAAGTCTATATATGTTATTTTTCTCTTATTTTTTTTCTGTATATCTACACAACGAACGCATCTCATTACATCAAAAGTTGTACGGCTTGAAGATTTGCGTACCAAAACTTAAAGTTTAGAAAAATAAGAACGCAAAACGAAAAGATCAGAAACAACAGAATGTTTCGAGAGGACGAAGGAAGGTTTTACCGAAAAATCAATAATACCAAGGAAAAAAGAAGAACAATACCAGACATCGACAAACTTGTTGACTATTAGTATTAGGCAGCCATTTGGAAGAAAATACCGGCACTCCGCTGAGAAGGACTTCCAGTTTTTTCATCAATGATTGAAATGTGTATCAAGAAAGCTACCAACAACAGGAGCTTGTCATGATATGAAAAAATGTGCGAAAATTGTCTTTAAGAATGACAAGATACTGAAAGGATTAGCAGGTCTTGAAGAGAAGATGAAAGCATTAGATCCAGAACAGAATGAAATCTGTTTCTAAGTTTCTTAGTTGCGAACAAGGTGTCAAAAACGATTAAAGGGGTAATTGAAGGAGTGAAAATGAAGATTGGAAAAAGATTAAATGGTTAGTAACGCCAAACCTAAATGTTGTTACAAACTATGAAAGAGATGGGATGGATATAAAGTGAAAGTTATACCAGTGGACTAGGAGGTTTAAGCGAATGAAAAATGATTTTAGGCAATTGCTTAACAACGAGAAAAATCTGCACCGAATAAAATGAGAAATACAAAAGACTGTAAAATAGAAAAGCGAAACAATCACGAAAAAATATTTTTAGGTCTGCAGAAAAATGTTGGCAGCTATTGCTATCCCTTTCATAGTAGGAAGGGACGATGCCAATATTAGGATTAACTTCTTGGCTAATTCAAACATTTATAATA
Source organism: Zoanthus sanctaehelenae (assembly GCA_028564885.2). Lineage (NCBI taxonomy): Eukaryota > Metazoa > Cnidaria > Anthozoa > Zoantharia > Zoanthidae > Zoanthus > Zoanthus sanctaehelenae. The sequence goes on along the minus strand of JAOTRI020115553.1, from coordinate 9,206 downwards.
ATAATAATAATAGTAAGTATAGGTAAGCATACGGTTTCGAGTTCAATTTGGAAATAATATGCACGAGTGGGTTTTTCAAAAAGTATAAAAATTTGAGCTTTTTTGAAAAACATACGAGTGCAAATTATTTCAAAATTGAACGAGAAATCGTACGATTACTTATTGATAATAAACATGAAAAAATCAAAAATTCGGTTTGTTGTTCAAAGTTACGCGCGTTCATTTTACTTCCGCATCAAATCGCTCGAGTGAAGATTTTAACTCGCTCGGTTCACACTTTACTATTTCCTTGGAAATTTCATTTCTTCCACACAGACAGCCAGAACCTGGTACTTTTAGCTGTATTTATATTTTTGAACCATCTTTCAATTGTTGAATTGTTTTTTCAGTTACCTATTCAAATCTTTCAAAAGTCGCGGCCATTTCTTTGTTTACCGACAGCAACAATAAGCTTTTGAATGCTGCTAGCATGCGATTGGCGAAAAATTGGGATTGGAATCCCCATCGAGAAGTAAGAAACAAGAGCGATGGTGGAAAAGAAGAATAGAAGGAGATAACGAGTCTCTTAGGGCAGACATATGCTTCTTGGGAAGAGAAAAACGTGGGGATTTAAAATTTAAAAGTTAAGTTGGAAGTGTTGGAAGACAAGTATAGAATCAAACAAAAGGGTTTGGTAATTGTGATTGAGGAATTGAAACAAAGATTAATAGCAAAAAGGGCTAAACTATCAAGATACGAACAGAGAATAACACATTAAGGACAGAATCGCATATTTGAGTCTGACCAGAAACGGTTTTACAAGGAATTTAATGGTGATTCAGAGGTTGTGCGTGCGGTACCCAACGCAGAAGAAAGTAAGAATTTCTGGGGAAATATCTGGAGTATTGAGAAGAAGCACAATGTTGGTGCGGAATGGTTAAGGGAAGTGAAGCAAGAGATCAGAGTAGACAGACAAGAAGGAATGATAATAACAGAAGTGATGGTTAGCAAGCGCAATAAAAAATGCCTAACTGAAAGGCACCTGGGAAAGATGTAGTCCAAGGCTATTGGATAAAGAAGCTTGACACTATGCACAGACGAATATCAGAACAGCTGAATGACATTTTGAATGGTGTCAAGAAACTTGCCAGAGTGGATGACGTATGGAAGGACTGAACTGTGTTTGAGAGATCCTGAGAGGGGAAATGCTGTGGACAATTACAGACCTATCACATGTTTGCCACTGATGTGGAAACTTCTTACTGGTATGATTGCTGACAACCTTTATGGTTATCTGAAAAGAGAAAAACTCTTGCCTGATGAGCAGAAAGTATGTCGTAGAGAAAGCAGAAGTACTAAGGATCAGCTGTTGATTGATAAAACTATTTTAAGGGATTGTAGGAAAAGGCACACTAATCTGGCTATGGCATGAATTGATTACAGAAAGGCCTATGATATGGTTCCGCATAGCTGGATCAGTGAGTGCTTGAAGATGTTCGGTGTAGCTGAAAACATTAAAACATTTTTAGAAAAAAGTACGAACAAGTGGAAATTAGAGTTGTCGTCCTCTGGAGAGATATTGGGTGATGTCCAAGTAAGAAGAGGTATATTCCAGAGAGATAGCCTTTGATACACTTGTGGAAACTGTTCATGTCTTTAGTTCTGATATTGGGATGGAGTTTGCAATAAAAAAATGAGGAGTTCTTTCCACGAATAGAGGGAAAGTTGTTAGATGTGAAGGAATAACTTTTCCAAATAACGAAGTAATAAAGGAGATTGAAAAAGAAGGATACACATATCTAGGTATAGTTGAATTGGATAAGATCAAAGAGAATGAAATAAAAGAGAAAATAATAAAGGAATATAAGCGAAGGATTCGATTGATCCTAAAATCAAAGCTAAATGGGAAAAACAAAATAACAGCAATATAAACACGGGCAGTGGCAATATTCAGATACGGAGCAGGAATTCTACTGAGGAAAGATAGTCAATTGAAATTCGTCGATAGGAAATCAAGGAAAACAATGTTAATGTATGAAGCATTACATCCTAAGAGCGATGTGGTCCGATTGTACAACATGAGTTTGACGGTGTCCAACTAGAAAGCTTAATGAGCTTAATGTGTTTTAAATCTTTCAGCTGTTTTATTCTTCTACTACGTCATTTATGTAAATATATTATATAGTGTGAATAAAGAATTGAATTGAATTGAATTGAATTGGGGATAATCATCGATACTGCTGTACCAGCTGATGAAAGAGTAGGGGATAAAGAAAGAAAGAGAGGACTTGATAGGTGGAGTGAAAAGCAAAGGATAACATCCAGTGTTGGAGTAATGCAAAACACTGCATTGTTGGGAACTACGAGGATATTGAGGAAAGTAAGTGTTGGAGATGTGATGAAGAGATAATCCTGTTAGCTCCTGGTCATTTGCTGACTTGCCTAACAGAAGAAATGAGGGCAATGACAACAGCCAGGACATGATGTTCAAATAAAATAATAATAATAATATCTATATTAATTACTAAATTCTATACTAATTATAACAACATACAAAAATTCATGTAGACAATAAAAGTAAAATTATGTGATGAACAAGTTATAATATTAATTATAATTAATGTGAAATAGAAATAAAATCATTTTAACAAATTAAGGTACAAAATCCATCAGAATACTGTTTTACTTTTTTAAATATGCTCATCCGATTACATAGCTTACAAAATTTTTTTAGTTCAACACAATTTGGAATTAAGAAATATATTTATGTTTATGACAGTGGTTGATAACAATACAGAATAAACATCCGTCAGGTATATACATAATTATGCATGCAATCAAGCACTTTGCAAAGCAGACCAAACCATAAAAACTCTGACACAAATTCTAAATAATGGATTTTGTAGTAACCATTTCTTGGTTAGTAAGGTAATCGAGTTGTAGTTTTAACCAAAAGAAAAAAGAAGGTTTTGCTTCATATCTTGGTTAGTAAGACAATACAGCTGTGGCCTTAACCAAAAAATAAATTTGGTTTAGTAATAGAATTCTGAAATTGAAAATATCAAAAATCCGCAAAAAAGCTTTTATCATAATTATATTATTCTGTAACCTTAAACTGCTAGGTGTTTATTGAAGGTGAGAAGGAAGTATTTCTTTGTCTTAAGAGGGCGTCTCTGTAAAATCCACCCGACTGATTTCCGTTAAAAAATAGATTTCTTTAATACTCTAGTGTTTTGAAGATATGCTATTGGGAACTACAAATATCGATTTGGCTTATTGAAAAATCCTTTTAATATTTTTTTAGAAGTCGATCAGTGAACACCATCGCGACAAGACATTTTTGTGGCAAAATACTGACATTTTAGTACGGCTGTAACGAAACAACTTTACACTAAAACTTAATCTCATTTACATGAAAGTCTAAGCTATTCCTTCTAGTTTTCAGGGATAACAGACTTGATAAATTATTATTTTGTATTTTGGCAGATTTTGTGCCATTTAGAGACCCCATTGGACATTAACATGTAAACAGCTCAACTTTAGGCGCTTATTTCAAAATCGTGGCACCTCAATGCAATTTCTTCTTTATGCCACCATGAAGTACTGGTATTAGTCATAGTAAAACACCAATAAAATCTTTCTGATCTGCATTGTAGAACATCGGCGAAACTCGTAAACATTCCCAATTTCTTATGTTTGTCATGTTCAACCATACATCGACTGTCTACAAAATCAATGTCACTAAGTAAATAAATTACCTCTTAAAAGTATTGTTAGCTTCTTAGAGCTCCTGAATTGTGTTTTCAAGTAATCCAAAATCATTCCTGGCATATGAGCAAAGGATCTTGAAACAGCTTCGGAGAACAACCATTCGTATAATTTATACATCTCGTCGGTCAAAACAATGGAGCTCACGGATGATATTTAAACACTTTCAAATAGACATTTACGCAGGTTAAAGGTTAACTTTAGGTTAAATAATCTCGCATCAAAAGATCAAATGAAAAGGTTTTAGAAATAGGTTTTGTGGGGTCATAAAATTGGACAGAACTTTTGGTTTACGAACTAGCCTGCGTAGTAGCCAGGCGTCCTCGCCAAAAAAAGGCGATGCTCGACCCAGTCCACAAAGCGCTTTGAAGTCTCGTGGCGTTGAGTTCCTTTATGGGAATGAAAGTGGGAAATTGTTTGATCACTGTTATTGTTTTCTATTTGGACTTCCAATATGTATAAATGTTCATTCTTTGTCCGAATGTGGAAGATTTCGCGACGTTCCAGACATATCGATAAAATTGTTGGCTTGTAACAATGACTGTTCGAGACACCTTCAAAGTTGTCGCCTTTCCAAGCTTATTGGCAAAATAGAAGAATGGAACTTGATTTTAGCTAGGGTTGGAATGTTTGATGTTCAAACATCAAAGCTAGAGAATATGTGGATTTGCCCAAAGCACAGATACAATTTGAGTAAAAACTGGAGGCCTCCGACAACATGCCAATTTCCCTTGCACTCAGGACCAAAAAAGAAGCTGCAAAACAAAGATGTTGTCAATTTGGAATTATCAAAAACAATTCACTTGAAACATGGAGTTACAGTTCCAGTGGGATCAGGTACTTATACATTAATATATTCATACTTCAAATTATTCAAATTAAAGCTAAGGAAATCTACATGCCACAGACTAAAGACTGTGTTCTAGTACATTAATCTAACATTGCAATTTTTGCGGACAGAAGAATTGCAATGTTTTTGATGTGTTGGCAATTTTTTTTCGTCGTGTTTCGTTTTTCATTAAGCCTATGAGAAGCTCAAATAGCGTGTAAAATGAGAAATATACGATAATTATCCTACACACGCAATGTAGGATTACGAGAAAAAGTGTTCCAGTCATATAGAACTCTTTTACAATATATTTTTTATGGAAATGGGGCCAGGCGCAAATTATGTTGCTGTCTAGATAGCGTTGTTTTGTACTCTCTTCGGCCGATCTAATCACGCGTTGTATAGGCATTATTTAACTATACACGTTATATGTGCATTGTAAAGTCTAATACGTACCTGCACGCTTTCTTATAGTTGTTTTGTGATTTTTACTATCGTACTGATATTAATTAACTTATTCCGTTGAGCTGCCTGTTAAAAAGGTTTCAAGTTTTCTAATTAATGCTACAGGAATATGTGCTTCGTGCTTAAAGAAGAAAAGTAGCTATGTCGAAGAGGAGTGAACAGTTCTTGATCAAGAAGATGATTCGTGCCAGTAAGAAAGGCTGGACTACCTTACCCAGCCTGGCCACAGGCAGTCCAACTAGGAGGTTAAAGTGCGACATTTCATCCCCTAAAAAGTATATGTAAGCTTTTTGTTGCTTTTATTCAATATCCATACGTTTTGTTTTCTTCAGCGCGTGGCTTTTTTATAACTTTGTTTGATTTGCTTACTAGCGCGCTTTCCCTGTGAGAAGATTACCGGTTTCCCTGGCACCACAAAGCAGGTCCATCATGTGACTCGTGTTTCATACATTGTTAAATACTATGCGCGCGCTGAAAAGAAAAATAATAAGAATATTGAAATAAAAGCGACAAAAAGCGTGCGTAACAATTTTTAAAAGGAAGAAACGTCTCCCTCTAGCTTTCTGGTTCGCTGCCTGTGGCCTGGCCACCATACATCGATTTTTTGATCTCTATAGTTTATACTTAAAGTCTACCCACTATTAATTTTAATGTGTACCATTCTTTATACCTTTAGCCTTGCTAAACGTCTTGCGACATTGAATATTGAGAGTTGTACAGTGCCAGCTACTCCTGTAAGTGTAAGAAACAAACCTGAAACTGATTGGACACCTGGAAAGTGGCTCGCTCAGGGCTAGTGACAGCTAGTGACAGCTCCGATGAAGAGAAACACGAAGAAAATTCCAAATTATTACTGAATGTATATAACCAAGCGATGTCTTTCCTATCTCAAAAACCACAAGTGGGAGAAGTTTCTCCATTAGAGTTTCAACTAAAAGCGACATGGGACGAGGCTAAAAACACTGAAAAAGATATTTGCATTGACAAAGCTATAGAGGGGTGTAGGGTTGTATGTTAGGTTATCGCACAAACGCAGGAGAGGAACTTCTCCGTTCATTCTTAAGCTTACCTGAGAATGATTACATTTCAAATGAACTGAAAGCTCTAATGCAAGCTTACAAGCAAGCTCCAACAAAATTTCTCAAAACGCAAATCCTCAGCCTCTATGCCTTGAATTATCCAATCAAAACACTTCAGCACCTTCATGAGTCTTATGAGCATCTCACAAAATGGCAAATTAAGAAAGCAAGAAAGCATGCTCGAGAAAAAGGATCAGGTTTTTACGTCACCAAGCCATCTACATCTCAAAGGGTGCGTCTCCCCATGACATTGCTGAACCATTTTATTGACTTTGTAAATCGTCCATACTTCCATCAGGATGTTGCCTTTGCAACCCGAAAGTTAAAACTGAGCAACGGTGAAAGAATAACCATGCCCAATGTAATTAGAACTGTAACACGCTCAGCTATGATTACTCAATAACTCCAGTATTGCGAGGAAGAAAAGATGAAACCCCTTAGCCGTTCAACATTGTTTAGAATTCTCGCAGTAAGGGAAGCATCACAGCAAAAGTCATAGTATGGCGTAGATGATACGGCCGCTGACGGGTCGTCTGGCTTTTCAAGGTTATGTCAAATTGTTGATGAGCTTCATCAGCTTGGAAAAGACAAGTCATGGACCAGCAAAATGAAAAGATCTCTGCAAGACAGAAAACAATATCTTAAAACATCTTATCGGGTTCATTGTCAACAGGATAAGAGCGAATGCAGTGATCACTGCTGTAAATTTTCATTAAGCGACCCTGCAGATAAAGACCTCCAAGAAAAATGTGCGCATAAGCACAATGAGATGTGTCCGAATTGTGAAGACATAAAAGAGCAAGTTTTAAAGAGTCCGTGTGCAAGATTCTACAGCAATGAACACAAAGAAGACCTACTTTATGATTTTAACAAAGCTGTCAAATCAATTAATGAATGGAAATCGCATATCATGCGATCAACGAATCAGTCCCGTGCAAAATCAGATATGTTAAATGCCTTAGACAGTAGCTCGGTTTTGATCTATGAAATTTCTACAGTTAAGATACTGCGAGAAACAAAGCGAGTGGCACGGGAAGCGGGGCCTTAGTTGGCACGTTAGCAGTGTTGTATCTCGAGACGAATCCGGGCAACTCAAGGTCATTTCATACACTCATCTTTTTGACAAGTGTACCCAAGATTGGTATGCAGTGGCATCAATAATTGAGGATCTTTTACAGTATTTGAAGAGTCAAATGCCAGAGCTTTCCAAGGTTTACAAGCGTTCAGATGAGGCGGGATGCTACACCAGTAACGACTTGATAGCGGCCGTAAAGGTCATCGGAGAACGAGTTGGAGTGGTTGTTGAGAGATATGATTATTCAGAACCCCAGAGTGGAAAGGACATGTGCGATAGAATTCTTTGCCCAATGAAGACAGCTATCCGTTCTTACTGCTGTGAAGGCCGTGACGTACTTACAGCCAGTGATATGAGAGATGCATTAATGAAACATCCTGTTAGAGGAACCACCGCGTCAGTAAACAGCGTTGATGAACAACAAGAAAGTCTAGTGGTGAAGAAACTTGACCATATCAGCAGCTTTCATAATTTCCGCAATGAAGATTCTGCTTTGCGAGCTTGGAAAGCTTACAATATTGGCGCAGGAAAAGAGTTCTTGTATGATGACGTATTTGTGAAACATCAAGGACCAACTATGATTCAAACGACAAGCAGATTTTTTGACAAAACGTGAAAGAGAGGAATGTGAAGAGGAGGGAAGTTAAACAAGCGTCTGAGGAGGAATCTTTTTTGTTTGAGTGCAACTTCCCAGGATGCACCCAGACCTTCTCCACAGTTTCACAACTAGAATCACATCTTGACATTGGCCAGCATAGTATACCCACAAAAATGAAAACTTCTATGACAGAATCCGAAAAGATTGGGCCGCCAAGTTCCAACACGGTCACACGGTATTACCAGAACAACAACGACATCTTAGGCACAGGTAGATGATGAGAAGACTTCGAATATGTAGCTCTACTTGAGATGGGCTGGGCGCTAAAACGGCTTTCTGGTTCCACGCGATTTTCGCAAAATGTCAAAGAATACCTTACCGCAAAGTTTATGTTTGGCGAAAAAACTGGCCAAAAAGTAAGTCCAGCGCAAATAGAGAAAGAGATGAGAAATGGAAGAAGCACATCAAACGAACGCAAATTGAGCCGTGAAGATTGGCTAACCAAAAATTAGATTAAGAGCTTTTTCTCTTGGCTTGCAGCCTCTCGCAGAAAAAAACATTGCGGGAGTTTCAATAGAACAGCCAGAAGACACCGAGTGTTTGGTGAGAGAATCAGAACAAGAGGATCTCGTTGAGGCGATTCACAAAGAACTAGCTTTGCGCCAGCTAATAACTTACGATGTATACGACCTGTGTGAGTACTACAAAGAGAGCAAGTTGGGCACGTTTAATGTTGTAATGCTGAAGAATATTTGCAGACACCTAGAGATATCCTTCCAATCCAAAGACAGGAAAAGTACCGTCATAGAGAAACTGAAATCGACCATTTCCTTTTGCAAATGCTGCTACTCATAATCATAGTCACGGTAAGAGCATTTCACCCAACACTAAGAGAGCGTTTACATGAATCAGAGTACTCCCTTGTTTTCGATTCATAAATGAGGGTCTTAATGAGGTGGTACACTTTATGTTTAATGGCCAATATTTTGACTCTCTTAAGGTTACGTTTAATGACGTCATTTTGTAGTCACGATACTGTATTTTGGTTAAACTCTTGTTTAAATAGCCCTAATCACAAAATTGTCCCCACTGTTACTATTTATCCATAAAATGACATTTTATGTAGTTTTTCTTCAAAATCTAATCAAAATGAAGCCTCCCAATGACAATTTTTGGTTCTTGTGTTTGATTATTTTACATCTAACGGTTACATTTGGGTCGTTTTACGCCTTGCGGTTAATCCATTTGAGACCCTAATTCAGCAAAAGCCTACCACGTAGAGACACTGTCCGTCATGTAAATGGTCTTTTAGATTTTAAAACATTATCTTTTTATTAATAAGAAATAATTTCTACTCACATTTTGATAAAGTCTTAATTACTAATATAATAAGAAAAGAAATAATAGAATAAT
>JAOTRI020115542.1:0-12609 GCA_028564885.2 Zoanthus sanctaehelenae | reverse complement strand
TCTTGGTCACGCTCACGGTCTTGGTCATGTTCACGGTCTTGGTCACGCTCACGGTCTTGGTCATGTTCACGGTCTTGGTCATGTTCACGGTCTTGGTCACGCTCACGGTCTTGGTCATGTTCACGGTCTTGGTCACGCTCACGGTCTTGGTCATGTTCACGGTCTTGGTCATGTTCACGGTCTTGGTCACGCTCACGGTCTTGGTCATGTTCACGGTCTTGGTCACGCTCACGGTCTTGGTCATGTTCACGGTCTTGGTCATGTTCACGGTCTTGGTCACGCTCACGGTCTTGGTCATGTTCACGGTCTTGGTCACGCTCACGGTCTTGGTCATGTTCACGGTCTTGCTTATCACCACGGTCTTGGTCACGCTCACGGTCTTAGTAACAGCCACGGTTATCTTTATGGTCTTGGTGTTGGCCATACTCAAGCTTGTTGACACAGTAACGGTCATAGTAACGCAAATCATAAAACATGCTCTTTACACACCTTTATATAAAACAGCATAAAGAAACTTAAAGTATGCCTAAATTTTTACGCATTTTTACGTGGTAAAGTAAAATTTTACGAAGAATGTAAACGCGAACTTAACTTTACGCACGCTTAACTTATTGTTATTTCAAAGGCTTTTACAGATGTTTGCGCAAAGCGTAACTCAGTTAGATTGCCACATAATCGATCGCTGAAACTTGATAACATTGTCGCTTGAAGTACAACATAGGCATAGAAAGAATTAGTTATTCTTTTTCACAAAAACGGAAGCAAACAAGTCAATCCCGGAAGCCATTGTGTACAAAAGCCATATGACGAACACGGCCAAAGAAAAAGGTCTAAAAGTAAAGAAGGAAAAGTCTTTTAACTAAAACATTGCCTTCGCAGCTTAAAAACTGTCAAGTAAGCTACAGTTCATATCCTCTGGATATGTTCAAAAACTCCAGAATTGAGCACACATGTTGGCCAAATGTAAAAGTCAGTGCACGCAATCAAATTGGATGTTTAATATAATTGAAATAATCTATATCAAGTTAAAGCTCTTGAGCTCAAATAATGAAGCACGTAAAAGTTATCATAATATTTGTACTTTTTTGCTCATCATAAAAATATACAGTTACGATGTCTGCTATATATAAATAAACAGGTAATTATATATAGGAGCTACTTTACAAACATCTACATGTAAGTATACTACATTAATTAATAAACAATCTTCGTTCTGCAACTGGTCAAAATCGACCAGGCAGCTCAAACTAGCTTACCGCTAGTTATTTTTCTATTTCTGTAAATAGTTTGTTTTATGTTGCAAACATTTGGGAGAGAGAATATGATGATTCCTGACATGTTTTGACAACTGATCATTTCAAGATTCAATACTTAATCGATTATGGCAACAAGAAACAATTGAAATACTGGTTGTGTTCTTCTAATGAATATTTTATTAAAACAATGAACTAACTTCCCATAGGATATGCTGATAAATCCGAAAACAGAGTATTTGCTACTTTTCTTTGCATTATATTAATTTCCAGTTTTATCGTGTTCAAATCTTTCTCCATGAACAACCTTTTGTACGTTCTATTGTATTCTATTTGAAATTAATGTGTCATGTTAATTATGTACTTGTTTAATTTAGAAATTTTTGTTTGTTCAAACTCGACTCTTGTTTGAAGTTCGTTGTGTAACAAGCGCCTTGCAATGAAATGAACTCAGGTTACTTATTTTTAAAAAAGGATTACTTGCTTTTAGTTTGTAGTTTGTTTACAAATATACCAACCAGTGCTGGCGATAAAATGAACTCAAAATATTTTATATTGAACTTGGCTTTGTATTGGGTGTGTACTGTATGTAAACAAACTACTCACCTCCAGTAAGTTCACGCTTATTAGTATAAATATTAGACCAAACTCACTGTAAAACGTACCAATGATAAGGCTGGAATAGACTGTAGCCCCCCAAGTATCGGCGTTGGAACATTTTCAAAATTAACACTGCCTGCGCCTTTCTGGGTCCAGTAGTTCAAAGCCTGGTTAAGTTTTACCCTGGGTTAAGCAAAAATTCAAACATGAATCAGGGGCGGATCCAGAAAGTTTGGAAAGGGGGGGCCGGAAAACTTAAGCCTGGTCTACCACCCAACCTTTCAACAAAAACAGAAGAGAACAACGAAAAATATCCACTTTTCTAAGTTCACCTTATTACGTATTTTAAACATGTACCTTTCTGGACTGCAGTTACATCAGACTTTCACAGAATTTAAAAATATTTAAAAAATTAATGTTGGCTATCCCACCGAAAGGGGAGGCCGCGGCCCGTCCGGCCCACCCCTAAATCCGCGCCTGTGAATTTCTTCTTTAAGAAAAGGTAAACGGTTATTTATGAATACTGTTTGGATTTTTTTAGGAAAACTTTTGTTAATCCCAAACTTAAAGCTAAAATCTCCCCTTGTAAGATTGGAAACAAGACCATGGGTTAAACTTTTAACCCTGCGTTAGAGCTAATCGGTTTTTGAACAACTGGGTCCTGTACTTTCTTCGTTCAAGCAAAGTGGGAACATCCAAACCATGTCGACATTTGCTCGCATCCCCCCCTCCCCCCTCCCAATATCAATTTCGTTCCTGCGGGTCAGGTTTATATGTAGATTAATAATAGGTGCAGAGCAATGAACATATCAGTGAAGTATCTTGTCAAGCGCTCTGATTGGCTGTCAAGTTTCCGCTCTTTTCATGCTGATCATGAAATGAACGATCACTATTGAAAATTTTAATTCACAGGCAGTGGAAGAACTTACATTCGTATAAAATTCAATTATGTACTTAGAAGAGAAAAGGTTCATTGTAACTCGTGCAAAGTTCAAGAATATTTTTTTGGCTGCTAAGAAGCTTCTGAAATCACGGTTTTCATTTCAGTGTTATCCACAAGAGAAAACTAACTAGCAGTAAACTAGTGCGAGCTGCGTCAGTGTTTCTAAAGAAACAATTTAGTGATAAACAAGTAAATTATACACTGTATACGATCATGAAAGTTTAAGGCCTGGCGCACCCTATAACAATCAAAATTTACTAAAGAAGCGCAAAGATGCTTGAAGTGAATCTTTATTGTATCTTCACTCAACATTTACGATAGCTTCAGTTGGAAATTTCGCGCGATGATTATCTGTATATTATAGTCACACATGCGTAGGTTCTGGCAAAACCCAGAAATAATGTATGAGCTGGAGTGGTTGCTTTTTCACTAATAAAGAAAACGGGAACGCTTTCACGAGTTTATTCGAGTTTTGGCCGATGTTAGAACTACAAAATAACTTTTTTTTTCATGCAGTTTGCCGGCAAACAGTACAAGAATCGTTTACTAAAAGTAAAACTAAACTTGTTAGGGACCATTCATGTTTTATGGGTAGAGGTGGTGGTGTTTTTTTTAGGGGGACCATCCAAAAAATTTTGAGATAAAGGGTAGGTCATCTCAAAAAAATAGAAACAAACAAAAGGGGCCATTCCAAAAAATGAGTGTGGCCGAACAAAAACGTTTTTGTAATTTTGCCAAAATCTCAAATTTTGCTTCAAAAACGACTAAATTTGGTGCATTTTCAGCGATTCAAAGGATGAGAATTTCAAAAATGTTTTGGGGAACATACCACCCGACCCCCCTAAAAAGTGATTACGCCTTTGGCATTTCACAACAAAATACAGATTCATACTGCCTCGGTTAAAGTATTTTTCCGGGCGTGCAAATATGAAAATTTGTAAAATCTTGAAACATCATGAATTATACAGCATTGAACTTTGTTTCAACTTGTGCATCCTGGCTTACTAGTAAAACTGACTATCTCTTTAAAATTTAATGCTGTCTGGCTTTTTCTCAGTCCGTCATGTTATCAAAATACTGAAATTATGATTATTTTAATTTTTTTGGGGGAAGGGGGGAATGAACCAAAATTTTCAGAAAAATTAGGAGAGTTATGAAATTTTTTTCAGCTGTAAATAAAAAACCACCGGCCCCCTCCCGCATAAAAAATGAATGGTACCTTAGTTGCATGAACGTTAATTTGATTGTGAAACAGCTGTGGCTCCGCCGCAACAAAAAGCGCAGAAAGAAATTACACTTTTGGAATTGCCATTAGCTGTTATAAAACAGTCAAATCGGGTGTTTGTACAATAGAGATTGGGAATAGTTATATCACACTGATTTGTACGTGACCCATTTCATCTAGAAGAACCTACGGTAAAAAGTTTAACAATTCCATCTCAGTTATCTGTGAGTAATCAATTAACTACACTACTACATCAATTGAAATTCAGATATTCAAACTGGTAAAGACAATTAGCACCTCAGAACAATGTAATCGATTAACTTATTCTTTAACCATATTAAATGTCTTCATCGGGGATACAGTTAATTGAACCTGTTGCGACTTATTTTTTCATACATTTATCATTTTTTCGATTAAATTTTTAAGTACTATCGGTTTTTAAAAATTTTCGCTTTCATGTTGTTGGAAGATAATCTCGAAGCTTATTACTTGCGTCAGAATACTATTAGTATTTGCGGGAAGAGAACATTTCAACATGCTAGTATTTCATGTTATGCATTTTACTGAATCTTCTTATTTCAACACAGTATTATTGCCTTTATAAAAAGCCCTGTTATCAGTGTTTTTAGCTATAAAGATTCGTTATAAACATCACATTGTGTAGCTCGCCATAAATATGCTGAGGTCTCTGGGAAATGGTTTTCAGTCTATATAGTGTACAGCGTAGTGACTTTTCGGTACAGCTTACACAATTTTCAACACTAACACTACTGTTTTTGGCTTCTTGCGAATCGGTTTTACTGATGTTTGTTCGCATCAATCCCCCAATCAATTTTTCATTGCTCGCTGCTCTTCATTTCAAAATTACCCTGAAAACTGAATATTATTGTTTTAAATGACTGTTTCATTTTATTTTTGATCATTTAAATGGGTATTAACACTCCACTGAAGCAAAACGTTGGCTTTGAAAATCGAGTACATTGGCCGATGCGGCAGCCATTTATAAAATTACTCATTCTTGAGTAGAAATACATTCTCATTGGATAACGATGAATTATCGATTTGAGATTCAGCGTGTTAAATAGGTTGTTGAATGGCTCTCCAGAGCTCTCTCTCTCACACGAGCTTTCTGGCAACAAAGATAAACGAAATGAATCTAAAATTGAATGTGAAAATATCAACATGTTTCACCCGCTGGACGCAACTACAAAAACTACTGCAACAACAAAAAGTATAAATAATAAGATTTTACTTCATCGGCTTCATCTTTATGTTTATATAATTTTAAAATGGATATTGAAACCGATGTCAACTGGGAAAATGTCACTGTTGGCCATTGCCACCAGTTGTACAAGAAACACAATATCGGAAAAAATGAGTGCTTATGCAACCTGGCTTGAATCACACAGATCTACAAAAAAAAAATTGCTGTCTCCTTTAACCTTTTACCCTAAAATCACTGAATAGCGAAAAACTGTTATTTTCTATATCACGTACGTAAAACAGTTTATGTTTTATTTCTGAGACACACACGGTGTTTACACTAGAAGTGTTATTGTCTAATCAGTTATTACAGTTTTCGCATTTTCTGTAAGAGAATCAGAAGGTTATAATTCTTCAAAAAACACAACCACTACTTACTCGAGAGGTTTATCCGATCTTTCTAGATAGACTTTTACATTGCTGTCTTCGCTGAACAACTGGATTATGATGCCTTAATATAAGACTTTTTTTTCAGCTGTAAAAACAAAACAAAAATGAATTGAAATATTTAATATTATTAGAAACAGCCCGTTGTTTTTTTTTTGAAAAAATGCTATAAATCTGACAATTTATTGAAATAACTAATACTCGATCACGTGTATATTATATATTGGCCAATGAAAATCTAGACGAAGTGCGTTCTTTTACGCACTTGCATGCACTGATTTATCTTTTCACAACAATTACAAAAGAAAATAGCTGTCTGCCTCAAATCACAATAAAACAAGAAATACAAAAGCATTGAACCATTTAAGGGGGTTAAAGTTCAGTTATTTAAAATTTTAATAATCAGAGTTTTTCATTTTAACTTTTTAAGCTGGCAACCGATGAAAAATTGTAAAGTGACGCTCGCGTTGAAAACCAGAAATGGGCGATCAATATATCACTGAACACTGCAACGTAATCATTTTTTAAAAATTTTAATTATTTAAAGTTTTAAAAGCCAGAAAATAAATATTGTAGTTTAAAAAAACGATGTGGCGTTTTAGAAGAATACTCAGGAAAGTAGCTAAAAGAGTTCAGTCGCCAGTTCATCAGTGTGTATTGAGAAAACAGTGTGGACATTGGACTCATTACAAACTATCTGTCGATCCGAGCACACGTATTGCTATTGACAAGCTTCCCAATTAAAGACTGAATATTTGCTTTTAAAACTGATTGATGTGAAATTTTTGATATTAATATAATTAGCGTAATTTTATTTTAAAATAGTTTCTTTGAACCTAATTGATAATATACGACTTTGTTCTCTTTTCTGAATCTCTTCATCTCGCTTGCGAGCTTAATAGCGAATCATGAGAAAATATAATCTGATTAGTTTAGAAGAATGAAAACATAAATTTGATTCCCTTTGAGGATCTTCAAAAGTGCTTGCAGTAAATCTTCCATCTAATTTTGGATAAATCATTTATAAAGTGATAAACAAATTTTTAATGTAATATATATTGTTTAAAAACTCCTCATGTTGGCCTGGGATAAGACAGTAGCTCCAGTACTGTAAAAAAAAATGTTTACCGATCACAAATATTTTTTTGTTTATGTTTACCGCCGACTGCATGGATAGAACAAGAAAAAACACTCGGAACAAAAGCAATATTTCATTCTCCATGAAATCCTACTTTCTATATACATATGCAATTTTTTTTAGACTGAGAACTTGCCGAAGTTTGATCGCATGATTCTGAAATTGTCAAAACAATTAAAGCAAATCATTTGGAGACTCTCTAGCGATAGCTCTTATCACATAAAATAGCCCAAAACGTTTTTGTTAAAATTTTGATTTAGACATAACAATATACAAAAATAGTAAATTCTGTTTGAGGGAGTGAAAGTTTGTATTTGCGAAGAACTAAGAAAAGCATTCATTACTTGAAGAAACTAAGACATACAATTGATTGCAACATCCATGATATTTGAAAGTTATCTCGCCTGAAACTTTTATTAACTACGATCAAAGATTATAGGCTGACTTTGAACCGCTGTGTAAACAATGACGTTATGAATCAAATGAATCAGTAATAGTCGCAATTATGTACTGAAAAATTTGGAAGAACGACTTTTGCGGTTTGAACGTGAAAAGTTTTCAATAATAAATCGGGTGTGGAAGGGCGTGGCTGAATCAGCTGGTAAGATCCCAACCGTACCACAAGGTTCCCAGTTCAGTCCTCGTCTTTACCGAGATTTGAATATTTCGCGGGTTTCTTTCCCGTGTATAAGCTAACTCAGCTTTCCATCCTTCCAGGGAAGGTAAATGAGTACCAGCGTCTGCTGGGAGCAAACCAGCGATGGATTAGTTCCTTGTCCACAATGAGTCACAGATTCACTTATCCGCTTAATTGAAACTTGAGATATAGGTGCTATCTTTGTAGGCCACCCGATTTGTATGGGATTGATCTCGCTTTATTAAACTGAAATGCTTGCATAATCAAACGGTTATTCAAAATGGCGTCATTAGTAGACAAAGTACATAAACTGAACCTGCTAATTTCATCCAGGGCTTCGTTTCATGTTGTTATTAACTCTTAAAAATACTTCTGCCTAAATACATGCATCAGTAAGGTTTACTACTACACTGTGAGAAAAATACTATATCAGCACTTTAAAAAAATCACATTTTCAGACATGCAAAGTTAACCATTTAGCATGAGAGCTGCTCGGTGAAGATGTATATATATATATACATATAAAAATATTGATAGTCAAAGTTTCAAGCACACTTAGCTAATATTTAACTATATTTATCACACTTTTTTCAGTTTAATCTTTTTCTTGTGTTATCGAGAAATAAAGGTATTTTTCATGAATGCCGGTATTCGTGACTAAAACCGAAAGTTTTCCGAAGTGCTTGCGTTGATTTCTCAGTACCTACAACAAGTATTATTAAACCTGATGATATTAAATGCGTCATTAAACTAAAGGTACTACAAGAATTAACGCATTAAAGCAATACACAAAATCCGGCAATCCAACTCCAAGAGAAAACGCTGATGCTAAAAGATCTTGCTTTATTCTGAATCGCTCGAATATGGTCGAAAAATGAGTATAGTTCTCTTGAATGCGGGCACTGGAACAGGTGCGACAATATTGTTGTGTTGCTCGTGATTTTGTGGAAATGTTAAACAAGCGGAACTATTATTGCATTGGAAATTCCCCTTACAAATAACTTATTAATTTATCGATCTATTCTTTTTAAAAATCCAAGCCTAAATAAAAATTTCAACCTCTTAAATTGGAACTTTTCATGGAATACTTAAAAGATTCACACTTAGAAAGTGCATTGGATTTGATTTAGGAATTAAAACTTTGCTATGTATAATTGGAGATAAGCTTTTCAGATATTTATTTTAGTTGTCTTTCTGTTGTATCATTTTTAATATTTAAATCAGATTATAATTAAGTTGTTCTGTTGACGCGAAAAGGCTTGTCTCATTAGCTCAATACATGACATGTTATCACCGGCCGTTTCGCTCAGTACAAATCAACAGCTGCCAAGTTGGCTAATTAAAAACATAGCTGATATTATTCAGAGCAATAGAATCATATTAAGAAAGTATATTTTGAATTTTGAAAAATGGAAATATGCCATGGCTGTTTCCGGACAATTTCCTTTCTGGAATAGTGGCAAATTTTCTTTGGTCTCCCACGCACTCCAACTAAGACAAGAAAAGACCAACGAAGCTGTTTCACGTCAAGAGTGTGAGTTCTTTGTTGTGCAGCTCCTACTCGCGTGGAACTGATATCAGAATTCAAGTGGTCAATTGTACCAAATTCAAGCTCTACATAATGGCGATTAAACAAACAAGGGAAATTGACAGGAATAGTGTGCTTCCGAGAAGATGTAAATTGACGCGAGTCGAGTACATAAAACGCTTTAGCAATTGATGATTCTTCACTTTCAAGTGTCTATTGGTCGTCAAGATCAACGAGAAAAGTATTTCTTTGTTAAGCTTAGCCTTAGTTCAAAGAAGCCACAACGCTGGGAAAAGAATCACTGGTTGTGCGAAAATACTGAACGAGGTAAGGTTTCTCAATGCCATCAATATTTTGCATTACGCAAAGAATACTGGTTAAAGGGAAAACAGCAAAAAGCTTAAAAGTAAGACAACATTTTTAACTAATTAGTTTTGTTTATGTGATTTCTTTTCTCCGAAAATATATATTTATTTAAAAAAAAAACATGGAAAAACGCTGAAGAAAAAAATGTAAAGTTGTAGCTAGCAAACGCAAAAAAACGATACTACATCAAAGTTTCCATGCGTTTTCAGTTAAAGTATGTTTTTTGACCAAAACGTTCGGAAAATTAACCTATAATTTATTTTTTCTTGTATAAGTCAATTTTCATGATTTTTAGTTTTAGATTTTCCTCTTTTTTTAAAAGCTATTAAAAGCGCTTGGAGTTAACAAAACATTTTAGACTGACAAAATCGTGTTGCCCATATACCCAACATTGAAGCCACCACACCCGTTCGAGTCTCACCCCTTAGGCCAATATCTTTTTTTGTTCAAACCCCGCAATACAAAATTTAATCTACTGTAATTGCTGTTTCCCAAATTACTTAATCCATGCATCATCTCCTTACAGTTGAAAACTTTTCACTATTTATGTCTTTATTGGTAACATACTTTGCTACCATATTAACTAACTTGCTCATTGAAATAAAATATGAATTGTATTCTGAATATTAAACCATTTGATTTGATTAACACGAACTCAATATTTAAAAAAAGAATCTGGTATTAATTTCCGTAAACATCATCTCGGCTTAACACTAGATTGGAGTGTTTTTACTGTATAAGAATCTAAAAGAAGAAACACGATCCATTTCGATTACTAATAACATCGGTTTTTCCGTAAATGTCATCCAAAAAATTGTTAATACCGAGCCCGAATTGATTTTAAAAATTCTTTCCAGAGTTTTTGAAAAAGATCAATATGTCTTGCAATGAAAAAAAAGTATGATATCTTGGCATTACATACTAACTCACGTAATTTTAAACAACGAATAATTGAAAGAAATCATTGTTATTTTGATCTCATAATTCTGTTTGGTTTCAATCTTTTCGTTAGTTGCCAGTAGTTTTCAAAGCAACCATTCACCTTTGATATCCACCATGGACTGCCTTAATACATTTCTTTGTGTATACACTTTTTCTTATAAGAACAAACTTTCTAAGATTACCCAGGCTGAGATTTGTCCAGAAATTAAGAACAAGCTAAGAACAAGTATACCAGTCTGAAACTTTGAGTATGCAGACAAATTTAAGAATTGTAATTAATCCTTGTACAAAGATTTAGGTTTACATAATCTAAGTTCATGCTAAAATTTCTAAAATGATCTTAATTCCTTATACCGTGCCGGTACATAAATCCTAGTTCTGGTAATTTACGAGGTGATTTGTTTTTATCAACTACTAGTAAGTTAAATCGTTTCTCGATTTTTTCATTTCGCTATAAAATTGTTTTGTTTTAAAGCCTTCGTAAGATTTCATTTCATTTTCGTCCAATCATTTGCAGCGAGGTTAGGTTGAAATACAAAGTGCGCTTAAATTTTTATGGTTCTTTATAAAAACCTTGAAAAACACTATAGGGGCATAAATCGGCTGCGTGTGGAATTGTTCTCACTTCATTTGTTTGTGGAAAGCTAAACATGAATTATATATATTAATGTTAACGTTTTGTTTGTCTTGATGCTGGAAATGTACCTCTTTAATTCAGTTTCAATTCTCATCGTACCACTGCTTTCACTGGTGTGCTGGCTTATTGCTACAACAACAATTATAAGAGCGAAAAACATAAGTTTAAAAGAATGGTCTCCTTGTGTACAATAAAAGTATAATTTTAAGGTAAAAGACTTATCTTAACAAATTCTTTAAAAGCAAAACGTTTTTTGATTACGTGAAAATCTGAAAATTCCAATGAGTGAAAATATTTTTTGTTTAAAGCGGCACAGGTATATATGAAAAAATTTTACCTTAGATTTATATTTTTCCTAAACACGGTTTCATTGCGGCGTACAAATTTTATCAGTATATGTTATATCACGCGGTGCAGTTTTGATCGGATAAACTCGATTTTAAGTGTAAGTCAAAGAACTAGATGTTTTTCACTCAGCGTTGTTTATAGTAATCTTTTTAACTCGCTGTTGATACCGCTAGATATAAACAACGCCTCGAGGTTACTGTTAAATATTTACAAATTTCAACAAGAACCAACAGAAAATGAAAGTCTTACAATACGCGGACATGCGCGGAAAACGTCATAAAATCGTTCGAATTTTCGAATACTTAACTCGAAGTCGAGGCTAAGCCTGAGTAGCACGAGCCCTCGTTGTTTATATCCAGCAGCTAGTATTCGGAAGTTCGAAAATGGACAATTTCAGCTTTGCGTGATAAGAACAATGGTCGTCTATTCTAAACCACAAAATATCAAAATTCGTGCAAAAATGTGTACAAATAGCAGTGGCTAATGCCAGGATGTTTTCAGAACTTCGTTACTGTTTTTGTTTCAGTTTATTGATTTTGCCTAAAAGACAATACATTTACATAAATAAATAATGAAAAAAGTGGCAAGGAAACTCAAAAGAAGCCAAAGGCAAAGGTTTATACATATGGGTAACCTGAATATTTAACAGCGCAGGGTACAAGGTACAGCATAACTCAAATATTACGAAACAAAATGTATTATTGTTATTAAATTTTCAACCTCGAATATTGCGTTTCTAATATAATGTTCTGACTGGTTCACTCAATCTCGGTTATTAGCTCATATACGGAAACTAACTAACATTATCGATTATCGACTTATCAAACTTTTTTGTCATTTTCAAGTATCGAGGGATTCAAAAACTCATAAAATTTATTAGAAAAACTATTCCATTCAGGCTTGCTGGGTACGAGATGATTATAGCCATCTCGGTGCTAAGGGCCTCGTCGTTGGTTGGAAATTGTATATAGATTTTTTGTGGGATTCTAGCAACATCCGTTGAAATTCTTTATAACTAGTGACAGTTGAGCTTAGTTTCCACTGACGGAGAAACCAGGTCAACTGGTTATGGTGTCCGCATCACTTCTCTTTTGCTTGGCGCATTACCATGGAAACCAATCGGGTGCCATCTAATTGAGCTTAGTTGAAGGTAAAGAAGGAACTGTGCAAATTATCAGTCATTTTCAACCGAATAACGTCGAGAGTTATAGTTATTATATCATAATTAATACTGAATATCATGCACAAATGAAAAGGTATTAGACAATAGAGGATATTACATAGGCGCGCGGAGATACGGATTTTATCTTTGAGTGTTGAAAAAATATCTCACAAGTGAGCG
>JAOTRI020115531.1:0-12609 GCA_028564885.2 Zoanthus sanctaehelenae | reverse complement strand
TCTCAATGCTAAACGTACTTTGTAGATGAAAGACTTTTAGTGGCCTACGCATTTCATGCCGATCTCACTGTAATCACGCGCGACATTCATCCCGGTCTCATGTAATGTCGCTGTAACGTTCTGACTTCATCCTGGTCTCATGTAATCACCCTCTAAGTGAAACCTTTTTATATTCTTTTTATTTTACATGTGCGGAGGCAGTTCCGTACAGCTACGACCCTCGTTGGTTATTAACCATCTCATTTCCAACACGCGCTCTTGGAATAATTGTTAAATAATTAATGAAAGTGTAAAAAGTTAAGTTTCTCTATTTATTTATTCTATTAATTTTTTTATTAACCAAGAGGAAACGTCAGAAAATACCAAACATTGTATGTTTCTGCCGGGATTTTCATCCTTTGGTCTTGTACATAATATATACATATACCATTTTATAACTAGGAATAGTTTTCACTACAGCTTCCCCCGCCTTTCCTAAGATGTGATATTTTATTAACTTTTGTTAAATATAATTAAACCTGTGAAATATTTAACGGGACGCAAAGAATGTGTTAGGCTTCAAAACAAAATGAACAGGAAAAGTGTGATTTTTTGTTTCACAGATGAGTGTAGCACATTCTTTAGCGTAACAAAGGCTAAGGTTTGTCAAAACTGATTTAATTTTTTAACTTGCAATTTCTGATATGTGTGTCCAGCAGATTTTGGGTCGAGTCTGTCAACTGTAACAACGATTTGCGTCCAACAAATCAAGTTTTGTACTGAACAATTCAACCTGATACTAATTTATTATCGTTTTATTCAAATGAATAACTGCAAATTAAGTTTACTGACTTATTTACTCACCTTCATTTTGCCCCAAAAGCATTTCAACCGTTTAGATCTTGAGCCCGTGCTAAGCTTAAATAACAAGCGAATCGCAAACTGCACTTGAAAAATTTGACCCACGCTTAATTAAACATGACGCTCAGTTGCTGCAGCCAATCATACGCGGCCATTTGAGACGTCCAGCCAATCAGTTGCGAGCCTTTTACTCTTTTTGTTTACCTCTGTTAATCATATGAAACCCTTTGTAAGATTTCTCCAACCATAAACATTACCCAGAGATCTTTTGCGGTCTTTCATCCAATCATGTACGTTACCCGGAGATCCTTTGCGGCCCCTGCTCCTGCGATTTGAGACTTTTTCTGGTTATACCATACATATTCTCTATTACGCGGGGGTTTTTATAAATGCCTCCTCTGGTTTTGGCCTCTAGGCCAAACCCTGCGGGGGCAATTGCTATAATTAAAATGTAAACATTCTGGTTCGAAATGTGTGAAATATTTAAACAGTCAATTGTAATGAAAGAACAGAATACCCTAAAACTGAAGGATAAACTTAGAAAGAAAATCGAATAGTTGCACTGCACGATTATTTTGTTAAATATATTAATTTTTGAAATTCTTACAATCGTATTTGTGACGAAACTCGTATGTTTTCAAAAAAAATGTCAATATTTGCAGTTGCTATTAAATTCTTGAAATATTTGTACGTATAGTCGTCAAGTTCAGACCACAAAGACCCAACTAAGATAAACGACTACAAATCTTTGAATTATGGACTTTCGGTGATGAATTTGAGCTTACAATTCCCATGCATTAGAACGTAAAGAATCCCATTACGTTTTACAAAAAAATAGGATGTAAGACAGATTTCCACGATGTTGATTCCCTGGTAAGTACCAATTGTTCTTTGTTGAATAGAACTTGAGCAAAGCTCACTGTGCAGAGTAGGCCACTGTTCTTCGTACTAAATGTATTCATCTTGCTCGACATCTTCATTTACTGGCAACATTTTTTGCGCCTCTTCTTTGCTTTCACCAGAATCAAGTTTAACTTCATCTTCTATATAATCATGGTCTATAAAATGAAAACAAAATTAGTCAACTTATTGATGTTAGGACCTGCTACACGAGCAATTTTTATGTGATAAAAAAACTGTCAAGTATTTGTGAAAATTAAATATTTTAGAATTTCGAAGCTGGTATAACGTAGCGTTTCGTCTCGGCCAAGAGACTCGTCAGATACTTTTCGAATTACAGCAAACTCGTTAAGCATCGAGGTCAAGTCACGTTTGCAAAGTCTTGAAACATGTTAGCACTCACACCCCTTATCGCTGAAGGATTCCCTACCGCATTCTTACAAGTTATATATACAATAAAAAAAACTAAATTAAATATTTTACATTTCTATGAAGTTACCATTTAAATATACTTTACACTTATTAAATTTCTTTCTTTAACCAGAAAATTTTAAATAAAGATTACGCTTATTATCCGACGTTTCGGAACCACCATGGTTCCATTATCAAGGAGTAACGAACTGCTTGGTAAAGAATTCAGTTCTTAAGCTTGTGACAACAATAGATGTTCTAGACTAATTTAAATAAACAAAGACACAAAAGAAAAAAGTTGATATAATAAGGGCCATTGTTGAGTCAAACAAAAACTTTTGCACGGATTGAATCCGATTGTGTGTTTAGCTTCGGTTTGAGATCTCTGATAAACAGCATTTCGTATTTTACCAGTGCATTTTTTCAATACTTTAAACAAAGGTCTCATGTCTAAGTTTCTAACACTATGACACTGAGACATGTGTTTGCCAATTGCCGATGACTTATGTTCCTCGATTCGCTGAAACAAATGGCAGAGGGTCTAGCCTATAGAACCTGCATCACACAGATCACATCTAAAATCATAAACCACACACTGTTGATTCACTAATTGAGGCTTTTTCCGCGATGTTTTAGTTGGTTTTCGATTGTGGGACTTGTGAACACTGGCAATAACTCTAAAATTCCGACTTTTACGCCGAGATCTCTTCGCTGTTTTTGCACTGCGGTTTCCGATTTCTAATCTTTAACCAGGGAATGACAATAAATGGGATTGATTAGTACACGATCTTTTTAATTTTTGCTGAAACTCATTGTTCTTAACTTTTTTGGTTGCTTCAGCCTCCATTTGTTCTTAAGTTGTTTTTATTTCTGTGATCTGTTTGAAATGATGAGAAATCGAGACAAAGAGACAAGGTATTGCAAAACAATACAAATAAATTCTCTGTATAGAGTTGTTATAAATTTTAATTGCGATTCTGAGCCAGTGAATCCACATTATAATGCCGGAATCAAGCCGGTATCCCAGCAGATTTGGTCCCCCGTAGATATGGTCCCCCCGCACCAAATCCGTTAGCGGATTTGGTCCGCTAGGCGGTCAACTCTGCTAGCGGATTTGGTCCCCCCGGTGACAATACTTGAAGAACGAAAATATATCTTTTTGCATTGTTACTTTATCCTGCCACACACATCTGCGAGTGAAAGTATCAATATCCACTTCGAAAAATGGTTAAAACCATTAGCAATAATTTGCACAATGACCGACTACCCTGAAGAGTCAACGAAGGCAGAAAAAAGGCTGATAAGAAAAAAATCAACTAGCGCACACGCTCTAAAATTCATTGCGCTTATACAAAACTTCGCAAATGTTGTCGTATTCCATATCACCACATTCTTTTACTTTCGCCTTTTTTTTTAAATCAAAACAGAGTCTTTATGGGGCCGCTTATTATCAGTTTGCCATCCCAAAATACCTACTTTGATAAAACAAGATTTTTTTTGCGAAAAAGTGTTTCCGTTGGGGACCAGCTCCATGGGGGGACCAAATCCGCTGTTACACCGGCCAATATAAGAAATATGTTTTTTTCCCTTGCGATTTTTTCAATTTTTTGAATACCACGTCCGTCTGCCGAAAGTATGGTCACTGCAAAATCTTAACGCAAATCTTTTTCGGCCAGAGATTTATTTTTAAGATAAAGAGTTGTTCGGTAGTTTATTTTTTCATAAGCATGTATTTTTAAGAAATAAGTGACAATTGGTAATTAAAACTAAAAATTGCGTTGGTGTTACTATTTAAATGAAAAAACAAAAAAACTTAATACTGTTACGTTATCAGTTTTTTATAAAAATAAAGTAAAAATAAAAGCAACTGCCCTCTATTGATTGACAGACAAGAATAAGTTAACATTTTAAAACATGCAAGAAAACGTCAGCTCTAAAGCAACACAAGTATGGGATACCAAGGAAAAACGATTTCAGCAAGTAGGTAGAATTTTTGAAATATGAAACAAGACTTTGAAGGAATCGGATCGAAATGTTCAAAGTTTGCATAACAAACCAACTGAAAGTTCATCGTGAATTCAAAGTTCTTTTCGCGGCATTTTAGCGTGACGTTTTTGTCTTTCACGTTTGATCGTAAAGTTTTTGTTTCGTTCCACGCATCGATTTGTCTGCTTATGTAAAGGAATAGCAAATGGTCACGTCTTCTCAATTTTGATTTGTTTAATACGTACTAGTTTAGTATGGCTAATGTGAATCTCAACAACTGATGTTTTTTTGTCCTTCAAATCTTTTTCGCAGATGGAAAAGTCTTTTTTGCTTATAAAAAGCTAGATTACCAGCTACTGCAAGAATAAGAACAGAAATACGGACGTTTGAATTCCAAACAGGTAGGCCGTAAAATAATTTCGCCTTTCAAGTTTCGAATACTGTCGTCTTTCGTCGTCTTGTTTATAACTTAAAGAACGAAACGTTTTTACGTGATGTTCGCTTAGCGGAAATTCCAGCCAGGATTAATGACTCTCGAGATCGTTTCGGTGCTTGTTTAGATAAAACAATTTTAAAAAGCCAAAACTGTACATTTACTTGACCCGCGGGTCAACCAGTTTTCGAACGGACCCGAGACCCTAAGCTGACCCGAGACCCTAGACCCTAGGGTCATAGTATGTTACCTCTGCTTGGTACTATAAGTCCTCAGAAAAGCAAATTTGATGATGTCAAAGAATACAAGTTGTACAACTTTTCAATAGTCCACGTAGCGAAAAATCTTTCATTCCGCTGGAAGGATGTTCAAGAAAAAGTTCCTCCCATAAATCTAGTAATAGAACAATCAAAGGTTCAACCGGTCAGGAAATATAGGCACAAACTAAAAAGCTCAAACCCAGACATTGAAATAGATGAACTTGTTGGTAGAATCATGACAGCTGAAATAAACAAGTTCTATTTGTGCATAAACTGTAATGGAAGAATTCCAGCTGAGGATGGTGATGACTCTGAAATGGTGAGATGCCCTTCTTGTCACCAGATGATGCTGACAAGCTTCTTGACTGCTACACTGTCAGCAAGTTTATTCATTAGTAATAAAAAGGGTGATAAGATTGGTCGTTTATACTCATCAAACGCCCCTCTCAAGTCTCTTTTTCAAGCGTTACCATCCATTGATGGATATAATATCAAAAAAAAACATGTCACAAAGTTATCTACTAAAATGATCTACAGCACTTTGCTGCCCATCAAAAAAATGAAGTTCAAAGTCTCATCAGATAAAAATATCATGGTAGTGGAACTACTTGAAATGAAAATATCACTTGTTCAAGTTTGAAAGAGATTGATTGAAACCACAGATAAACCAACCCCACTGTGTGTAACTGTCTGTCACATGTTAATAGGATTTATATGGAGTTGTGTTAATTGAAGAATGGTTAGATTTAAACTTCTGATTACTGTGTGGTTAATTCTTGTTGCTATTGCTCCCTTTGCCAAGCTTTAGGTTAACATTTTCCCCTACAAATCATTTCCCACACAAAGAGTCTCTCTCTCTTGATGTGGAAAATGATTTGAAGTACAATCCAAGAACTTACAACAGTAGTTTTATTGACGTTTATTGAGAAGATTAGCACTAATTATCCCTCAATAAACACAACCCCATACAAACCCTACAAACATGTAACAAATACAGAGTAGACTTGAGTAACCTATGATTTAGACCAGATCAATTTTTAACTATTCTAATTCAAAGTTTTATATTGATGAAAAAATATTAATCTTATTAGTGCTGTCTGATTACAAGCCATTTGAACATTAAACAA
Organism: Zoanthus sanctaehelenae; assembly: GCA_028564885.2. Classification (NCBI taxonomy): domain Eukaryota; kingdom Metazoa; phylum Cnidaria; class Anthozoa; order Zoantharia; family Zoanthidae; genus Zoanthus; species Zoanthus sanctaehelenae. The sequence goes on along the minus strand of JAOTRI020115531.1, from coordinate 6,652 downwards.
ATAGGAAAGCAACATTATTGATAAGAAAAAAAATTTGATCGCTTAATGATTGATAACCAAATTAATATAAAAAAATTAGTACTCATAAGTACTTTTTTGTCGTTTTTACTTCACTACCATTATCAGCATAGGCTTAGTTGCACAGTTACCCTTGAGTTTCCAAGTTCATAATTCAATAAGTTTTGCAAAACACACCTAATTTTCACAAAAAAAAGAGTGCTTTAAAAAAAGAAAAACATACCTAAACTACGATTATTAACAAAGTTATTGTAATAAATAGTTTGTTATAATATATAAATTTTATATATTGTGTTTCAATATACAGTGTTGTGTTTATCTAAAGTTCCTAAAACATAAATTCCAGCACTCTTGAGGTGTCACATTTTAAATAACCTATTAAAATGTGTGATACTATAATAGAAATAATTATGCCAAACATCTGTTTTTTATGATTATCACATTTGCAGATCAGTTTGTATTTTAAAATGTTAAACCAAGGGGGGTCTTAATATCCTGGAAGGTTGGAACACTTCTCAATTTTCAATTAGTGGGGGTTAATATCTCGGGGTGTCGGAAAATTGGGGGGTGGGATTTTTTAGCAGCTCACAAAAAAGAACAAAGAAAGATCGCAATTAAGTTGTAAAATATGCTTTTCAAATATGATCCATAAAACAGAAGAAATGTAACAAAAAAATCAACTAGTCAAACAAGTTCTTAATATGTTTTGTATGTTTTCAAAATATTTCTTTAATTATTGGTATTTCAGACGCCTTTAATTTGTACTGCAAGCAATTTGACGCCTTTTCGAGACAAGAAAGATGAAAAATTTAAAGTATGTTGAAAAATGGTATAGGTTAGCCTATTCGATTCTGAAATAATGTTGGAAAAAAATCAAAAAATTAATAAGCGGGCCGCCCCTTGTATTAAGCACCCAAGAGTATGCAAGGAAGAAATCTCCCCACCCCACTGCACCCCTTGCTTCATTCTTCCTGATGCCACGTCCCAGTTACGCCACCGTATTGTCTTCATGTAAAACAAGGTAGCCCGAGTAAACGCCAACATTGGCGTCTTGATATTTTAAATATTGGTCCCCTTGAGCAACATTGGTGTATGCGATTTGAAACTAAGCCCAAAAGCAATCTTTTTTTGCAATTTTTTTGCTTAGCTTGAGTGACTGGAAATATGTTCATGGACTGATTAATTAATCTCAAACTTCTCTTTCTTTCAAAACAACAATATTTTGCCTCCATGATTAGTCTCTTCCAAACTTGATAATTACAGTATCTTTAGTGGTCTAGACTACAAAATAACAATACGGGCGCTTGGTTAAAAACATGTGGCCATGGCACTGGTGCCAGTAGATATGGGTGGTACTGACCACCCGTATCCTTCAAATAAAAATATTTGTGTCAGCAAGCTTCTTTGATGGTCTCGTTCCAATGTGTATGGACACTTCCACGCAATCATTGAGTCATCTCCAACAAGTCCAATGGGGAAGCACCCAGAACCCCAGACTCGTGCAGCCATAGGCCTGTCCGTACAAGTTGAAGACCAGTAATCTTCTCAAACGCTTTTAGAGCCTCAATCTCATTGTCCTGTCCCCAGGCATTTGCTTTTACTCCATTTAAATTGTAGTCTTCAAGAAGACGCTTGATGAGGGATGGAGTGATCCTCTTTGCATGGAAAACAGAGCCAAAATTGCTTGGTGTCAAGTAGGGCTGCTTCTCTGTCCAGCTGTGAAGGAGCTCACCATATTGATCAAGTTCTCATCTACCTTAGCATTCTCTATCAACACGGCTAACTGTTCTGCAGTCGCAGAGACCATAAAAAATTTCTCTGAGAAAATTAAATCCTCGTATGTATTGATTGGAAGTAGAGCAGCGGGCTGTGGTTCAGGACTCAAGATCCAGCATGTGCCCGTAAACTTTCCATAGCGTTTGAGTTTGTTGTATAGCCACATTCGATCTTCTCAGCTCGGATCATGCGCTAAAGGGCTATATTTTTTTGACGTTGGAGGAAACAGCTGAGCAACAGACTGCACACTTTCTGTCTGTCGTTTTTGTTTCCATTGACATTCCACGTCGGTCCTACTAAGATTGTGGATCCCATATACAAATATGGCTGCCGCGTGACTGCACCCGAGCTTGCCGTAAGGACATTCACATTCAGTGCTCTTTATTTTCAGGTTTTCATCGATATAAATCTGATGAAGGCATGAAAATCAAATTGCATCTGAAATCACAGTTGTGTTTCGAGTAACCTTCAAGTGAACATGTAGTCACTTAAATGAACGACGTACTGTGGCTATTTTTCATTTTTGCTTTTACTTAACATTTGATAACTCCACCAGAATAAATAAAGCTTTCCACCTTGTTTGATTTCATGTGGTTTTCTCCACGATCAATGGATTTCTGCTTTGCGGAAAAGAAAGAAAGGAGCAAGGATATCGATAAAGACGCCATGTTTTGGTTTGTTTAGACCGCAAATTTCCGAAGTCCTGGCAACGTAACGTCACGGACTCTATTCGGACAGTTTTCTTGTTATGTTGAGTCGGAGTGTTTTGTTCTTTAAATCGTACTGCAGAATTGCTGTTCACCTTGAAAGAAAAGACGTGATGACAGTACCAGAGTTACACGACGCAGTCCAACATTCATTTACACCAACACCAGAAACCGACGACATCCACTACATGTTTGACATTTCTACTTGGTTAAAAAGCCACATCGTAACCATCAAAAACCACGTACATCCACACGCATTTAAATTCTTCCTTGGTTACGATGGTAAAGCAAAAATGATCTACAAGAACTGGGCCACAGACAAGACTTGGCAGCCGGAGGACGATCCCATTACAATCTTGGAGTCTACACCCAGAGATGTGCAAAATCTGCTACCACCGGGCCTTGGAGGAAAAGAAACCAATCCAATAAACGAATTAGTGATGAAACTTAAGACTAGTTCCCACAGAATGACAGAAAAACAGCTAGACTGGTGGACTAAATTTATAAAGGACGAAAAAGAACTAAGACATAAACGGCAATCAATGACAACAGAAGAAAAAAACGAAATTGCTGAAGAAAAATGGTTAGTGAAAGATCTAAAGAAATATGAACATCAACAAGATTCAAAAGACGAAACTGAAGATGCCAGACAGAGAAATGAGCTGGATACACTGTTAGCAAAGGAAGAAACTTTCAGACCGGTTAGTTCACATTCCCATCGGTGAGAATAGCCGGAAACTCATTCAATGATTGTCTACGTTTCTTTAATAGTTTAGAAATTTTTTTGCTTTTAACTTAAAGAATTTATATCTAAACGAGCGCGAAATGGAATTTAAAAGTGATAGTTATCTACTTATCCTCATTGTAAACTGTAAACAGTAAAGGGTCTAAAGGCGGTTCACTGACAACTGTAGTTAGCGGCAAATATGGGGGAAAATAACCCCGCTGAATTTTTGTAGTTTTAAGTGTTTTTGTCCTTTTTCAGATTGAAGTGCAGACAAAACGGAAAAAGGGGAACGACCAGAAGACCGTGGAGAAAGTTAAAGTGGTTGCGGTAAAACCTTCAACAATAAAAATTAAAAGGAACACAGGGAAGCAAAAAGTAACTCGACGAAAAAATTCAAAAACGAAAAAATAATAGCGAAAAACATTTGCAATTATAACAACATGACTATGGATACCTTTTATTGACGCCAACCACAAAATCATTGACTAGATAAAGTTTTTTAGAAAAATAAACTTGGTTACACAGTAATTAGGAGAGTTTCTTTGAGCTGTTTACTATTGCATAAACTATAAATGTTGTCGAATGCAAAGTTTTCAAATTATTTCTGCTGGTGTATATATGAACTATTTAAAAGAGTTTTATGCTATGCGACACACTTTGCTATCCCAGTGGGGGCCAAGTACGTATGATCTCACAGCGTGACAGCTAGTACAGCTTGAATAACATCTAAGGTTCGAATTTCGGATATGAAGTGATTTTTGATAAGATATACCAGAAAGAGCAAATTCTATAGATTATAGCAAAAACTTTTTTTACCCAAAAAGTTGTCGAATATGAAGCGTGATTTCTCAATGTGCACCGACACCACTGCCAGAGACAAGATAATCTGTTCTACAAAATGCCTTCTACAGTATTTGTACAGAAATTCTAAATAAACCAGTAGAAATATAATGCCAACACATCTTCTGTGCCCACTATCTATCAAAATGGCTCTATGCAACACCAACAGACAAGTGCTCCATCCATCCTAGCTCCACCTTCTGAAAAAATTGGACCGAAGTTCTAGAAGAGCTACACCAAGGAAAATTTTCTCCAGAAGGGAATTCCTATGGTGCACAGTTTATGAGGGCAAAACTCATAGAGAGCAATAAAGGCAAAACAGGAGAAAAGGTTTGTTAGAGAAATATTTTTTATAAACGATCTCACCTTCCGCACTTTCTCCATAAGTACCTTATACATGTTATAACGTTCTCGCCTGGTAGTAAAAAAATGTTTTTACTTTTTAGCCTCTCGTTTTTCAGCATGTTCCACGAGCACAAAAACCAAGTGACGAGGTAGCTGATCGTCAACGTCGTAATCACACAAGGCAGTTGAAATCTGAACACAGCAGTGGTAAAACTGGGATTCAGGTAGTGCATATCCTGAAGTCGACGCCGAAAGAAGCGCGAGAAAAGTTACTCCTGGAAGCTTATGGAAAGGATTTGGTTCTCGACTTACCTGTTCGGGATTCCCTTGCTATGAAAGCTAATGTTAGTCTATCATAGGTGAACAAGTTACGAAGGTCTGGGAAAAAGTGCTAAATTTCTAAATCAACTTTTTTATATTGACAAAAAAAGTAATAACATGTTGTTCATCTTTTAATTTAATGGTCCTCATTATGATGGCAAAAGGGGGTGAAAATAGAAAGCGAAAACAAAGGGTGCAAAAAAAGAGAATAATTGGCCAGACAGTTGAGGGTAAAATGTGTCCATTGGAACATAACGAGAAAAGTGAAAAAAGTATATACGGTCATAAAGGAAACTCCGTGTGCTCTGGTCTTAAACTTGGAGAGTAAAGTTATTGACTATATTGAAAAGTGTGATGAGTACATGAAAATCCAATGAATATTTTATTGTTAATCATTCTTTTTAACTTTTTACAACAAGAAAAGTCTTAGAGCAGTCAAAAAACATCAACATTAATTAGCTGATTTAACCACAAAGGTTTATAAACCTCCATACTTGCCCAACTCCAACTAATCATGAATAATTAAATTTTTAAAATTTCAGAGCAAATCTTTTGACTTGGCATGATGGAAATATCCCCATTGATCAGATTTTTGTAAAGGTTGGAGGTGATCATGGAGGTGGTTCAATGCCTTTGAATTTGAACTTTGCAACATTGCTAAACCAAACTCGAGCAAAAACACCATAACCTTTGACCTCTTTGAAGCCAAGGACAAAAGAAACAATTTGAGAACAATAACTGACAGATACATGGAGCAGCTTAACTCCCTGACACACAAAAAGCGGAAGTAGGATAGATTTAATATTGTACTGTTTTCATCAGTTGATTTTTATGTGTTTAGATACATTTCTTGTCGCACTAAAAATAAAAACCTTAGAATATATTCATTTCCACAAAAGATTCCAACAATGTCTTTTTTGCTTTGTTGCAGAAACAAAAGTTTAGTCCTGTTCCTAATTGGGGACTATGTGTTCCTTTGTAAAATAATTGGCATTTCTGAAGCCAGTGGTAAATATAACATAAATGTTGGAATAACGTTATTTCTTGCAAGCAAAATATAATAGAACTTTAAAGTAAGAATAATCAATAAGGTCGTCACTGCTGTTTGTGGTGCACCATACTAGCAACAGAACTACACCTCACCAGAGGAAACCGGAGCGGGCTTGAACTACGTACCCTTGATCACCTTGCACAGAAACTTAACCAGTTCTTGGACACGGCTCTTTCAAACTGCTCTCAGCAGACATTTAGCTTGGTAACCACGAGGTATTAACCTGAGCGAATTCAGTTCCGGTTGATGAAATTAATACATAACTAGTAGCATCTTCGATCAAAAAACATGACGAAATTTAAAAGTATTGAAAGATATTTCCCACCAAAAGCATTTTATGGATTCTTAATAAGTTACCTCATCTGAAAACGCGGTAAATTTTAAGGTGAAGCGCTAAAAAACAATATTTGCAGTTCATTGAAATGACCAGCGTGACGAGCGTTTTCTTTAGTTTTTTGTTGCTCTCTCTCTCTAAAAATGACTAGAGATAATACCCAAGTTAAAAAACTAAGAGAAGAAAACGATGTCTTGAAGTCTCAAATTACTGGATTACAGAACGAGCTGAACGAAGTCAAAAACAAACTAGAAGCACATGCTAATAATGGCGAACTGCAAGACTCTGTTAACTTCATTAGTGCTAATTTGTATTATTATGAAACTTGTATTGTCTGTAATTGGTTTATTTATTTAATTACAATAAATGATTAATGCAGACTATGACGACCTTATAGCAAAGAATTCTGCATTAGAGAATGATGTTAAACGAATTGATGAAAGACTTGCTGTATTCACCCAAAAAATCTGTGAATTAGACGAAGCAATCGAAGCCATCATGGCGTACAGCTACCAGTACAACATAAAGATCTT
>JAOTRI020115521.1:0-12610 GCA_028564885.2 Zoanthus sanctaehelenae | reverse complement strand
ATGACTTTTAGTCGAAAACGTTAGAGTTTTAAATCTTTTATCAAATTGTAGCCTTTTACTATTTTATTTAACCTTTTTAAGCGATTTTAATGACACCTACTATTATTATGGTTTCCACATATTCTCTTCGATTTCCTCAGTCCCGCCAATCGCACGAAACAGTGCCCTCGCGATCCAAGAGGCAAGAGATTATATGGAGACACTTCTTTCGCGATCGGACAAGACTGAAATGATCAGGAAGATTGTGATCGCGCGGATACAGCATTGTTCTATCCAGGAGATCGATACGATTTTGTGACTTGCATGAATCGCATCGATCTCATGTGCGCATGTACTATTTCATGCGATCGGCGAGAATGAGGTGATCGAAGAGATTATATGGGTAAAATAGAAACACTATTACTAATTTTCAGCTACCACATGATCTTAAATTCTAATATATTTTAACGTCAATTGCAAAGGATGTGGTTGCCCATTCTGCCTAGCCAGAGGGTTAATATTTAATCGCTCGATGGCTCATATCTTGGCGTGAAACTCAACTTGGTACTGAGAGGGAGAAAAACCCTCGGAGTTTGATCGAGTTCAAAAATCTCAGCGCTTATGTGGAACCCAGGCATCCATCCCGGGTCGTAGAGGTGGGAGTCTGAGTCTGATTGTTATTATAAAGTTATTCTTATAAAAAAGCCAGTGTGTTACAAAATTGCATACCTAAATAAATTCAAAAATAATTTTTGCCCAGCTCTAGTAAACTATACAGCATGTAATAAAAAATAGAAATTCCTAACAATTGATTACCTGTACAAAGGATAATTCTATTCCAAAACAACGGTTTCATTTCAGCATTTGGTTTGATGGCCGCTTTTTTGGGCTTAGATTTGCTTTTTTTCTTGTTGCCTGGTACGCAAGGTGGTGGCGGTGGCGGAGGTCCTGCCGCACCCGGAGGTGGTGGGGGAGGTGGTGTTCCTGCCGCACCCGGAAGTGGTGGGGGAGGTGGTGGTCCTGCCGCACCCAGAGGTGGTGGGGGAGGTGGGGGTCCTACCGCACCCGGAGGTGGTTGAGGAGATGGTGCTGCTGCTGCTCCCAGCGATGTTAGGGAAGAAGATGTTCCATTGTCACAAAGTTGGGGAGGTGGTGGCGGGGCTGATATGATCTGGGACTCAGGAGGAGGTGGTGCGTGTGGCGGTGAGCTGGAACGCGCGTTTTCTTGATTTGACACTGAAATACATTTCGTTTCCACAGTGCTGCTCTCTGCTTTTTCCGAATTACAGGTTATTTTAGTTTTGCTCTTTTCCAGTTCGTTTTTAATTTGTGTAATTTTGCTCTCGTATAACCTTACCAACGATTCTTGCTCTTCTTTAAGCTTTTTTATTTCTTCTTTTAATGAGTCGATAGTCTTTTGTTGTGTGTCTATGGTTTTATTCACTTCTAGTGCATCCACAGACTTAGTTTTCTTGTTCTGAAAGTTTTCTTGTTTCAAGTTACTTTGCTCTTGCTTCACTTTGGTTATAGTTTCCGAAAGAGGATTTCTTGATGGTGATTGGTTCGCTGAACTGTTTGTGGTTTTATTTTCCCACATTTTTGCGGGATTTCTTTTTGATTCCGTCATTCCAGAAGCTTCATTTATCAGCGGCGTGCCTGTCGGTCCTTCACTATGTTTCTCGCCATTAAAAGCTTTTTGCATTTTGTCCATTGCTTCCGTGCTTGGAATAACATTACCTGATTTTGTATTAACGTTCTTTTTCTCTTGGTTTATTGTGTCTCCATTATAAAGCTGGCTTGGACGTTGTTCGTCTTTTTTGCCTCCAAGTGAAGCAGAAACGCCAGTTTGACTGCTAGACATTTTTCCATCGGGTTTGGCCTCATTTAAACATGTGTTTTTATATTTCAGAGCACCCTCGTCTTTATTTTGCAAGTTTTTAGTGTTGGAAATGTCTGCTCCCCACGGCATTGCAATTTTGTTCTGCTTTTTTTGTTGCATTGTAGAGTTTTGAAAACAGGCTGCACCATTAATAAGGCGCTCGGGGCTCTTATCTTCCGAGTTACTATTTTTAATTTTGTCTTTTTGATTCACTTTCGTGGGGTAGTCATTGTAATCTACTGAGGGCTCGCTTGAGTGAAATGAATGTTCTGTAGAAGGCTCCTTTTTAGTTGGAGATAGATCTTTACTGCTTTGAACGTGTACTGGAGATGATTTTCTTACATTGAACAAACTATCGGGGTTGTCAATTTTTAGCTTGTTGTTTTCTTTTTCCCAGGGTTTAATAACTTTTGCATCTGTAATTTTTGATTGCGGCGCAAGAAATTTTTTCTGTTGCTCTTCCTGTCCGTTCATTTTAGCAGACGGCGCCGTTTGATTGACAGAAGGTGATTTTTCCTCTTTTGCTGCTCCAACTTTTCCAAAATTACTTCGGCTTCGCGGAGGCGACATCCCAAATGGTTTACTTGCCGATGTTTCAAGCTTATTTTTCTGTTCATCCGACATTCCTAATTTCTTCCGGCTAACTATTTTTTCTGTTGAATTAATGACAGCTTGGTTTGATGTTTCAGGCATTCCCAATTTATTTGTGGGTCGACCGGTCCTCGAGTAGCAAATACCACCTAAGGCATTTTTATTCGGTGAATCGTTAACATTTGATTCTTTGATAGCACCTGTTTTACCAACAGTCGTTTTAGGAACGGCATTTGCTTTGATATTGTCACGTAATGTTGTGGTGCTGTTGCAATTGTTTTCAAAAGTATCTGCTGCTGATTGGCTACTTGTTTTACCTGACGTTTTGGAGTCTTCTTCATCCGACGACCTATGGATGTCCTGTTTTGCAAACTCCTGGTCCATCGCCAGCAGAGCAGCAAGACCTCTATTCTTTCTAGCATTTTCCATTGTTGATATTTCTGTTTTGACGGGAGATCCTTTTTGGTCTAAGTCCAATAACCGCGACAGTGAAATACCCGATGTTCTAGTTATGCGTGTCTTCGTAACCCAACTATATGCTCTGTTGCATTGGTATACTTTGATTTCTGGGATACGCTTTGCAAATTTCTGATGAAAAACAGTTGTAACAACGTGAACGATATTGCTGAAAATGCCAATAATCCAAAAGATGTTTTTATATTTTTAAAGAGACCAATTCAAATGTGTTAAATAAAGAAAGTTTCAAAGACTTTGGATAAATTTTCACTGAAATATCGCCGCCTAAACTTCCAAGTTTTGAGCCGATGACTATCTAGCTTAGTACGCATTTTTCGCCTCATAGTCACTTTAATTACAGATATTTAGGCGGTGTTTACATGATATACCGGATAGAGATTCATTCCGGTACGAGTTCATCCCAGCTCCATACAAATCATTGCATTTGTTTACACGATACCTCGACATTTTTCACACCAGAATGACTCATTCCGGAATGAACGCATCCCGGTTCTTGTGCCGAATCAAAATTATCAACCCGGAATGAAGTTCAAACACAATTCGATCCAGTATCAGGTAAAAATTGTACGAGATCAAACCGGTACAAAAATGGATGCAACGTCTGACTTCCTATAGACTGGAACGATTGGAGCGTGCGCTTTACACCTAAAAGTTCGTTATTAGTTTTTTATTACAGTACGAACTCGTTTTGAACTTTTTCATGTAAACACTTTACTGAATTTATTTTCGTTCCGGAATGAATCTCAATCCGACATCATATAAGCACCGCCTGTATCTCTATGATCGGACGTAGTTGGTACACTTGCTGAGATTTTTTCTTTCCAGCCATAGGGTACCCAGTTCGATCTCGACAATTTGCCGAAATACGGGTATTGTTGACCATTTCTGCCTAAGCTAAAACTGACAGCTCTCCAAACATTTAGAGTAGGTAAATGAATACCAGCAATGGATCCGTGTCCCGCATCCGTTTAACACTACTAAAGATTAAATCCCTGCGATCTCTCGGATAAACAATTTTAACGCGAGCATGTAGAAAAGAGCAGTGTTTCAAACATGCAAATTATTGTTGTGGACAAACTATGGTAATGAGGTGCTAAAGCCTGAATGTCGTTTGAAGCATTAAATAAACATATTGACTATTCTTTTTTTTCATTTTAAGGCATAATTTATTAAGGCGTACAGCCCGCTAACGTTACCAGCATGGCTATAGTGCACAATTTAGTGCATTTACCTACTAGAATGTTTGCGTTATCTCTACTTGAGTTCATCTTTATAGCCAAAGTGTCCAATATAGTGGCTTCAATTTAGCTACTACTCCTTTTTGCTATAATTTTATATACTTGAGTTCACTTTTATAGCCATAGTGTGCCCCATGATATAGTGGCTTCAACTTCAAGTTAGCTACTATCACTACATTCCACAGGCATTGCGTTTTTACCAAATCTGAGAGACTGCAAGCTTAGTTGCTTGCAATTAAGGAAGGAAAATATGAAGCGCACAATTCATTATCATGTGAGAATTGTTTGTACGTTCAAGATGTAACAATTTTTAAAATTTTAAACTGCCAATATTAAGGGTGCGGTTGTTTGGTCCATTTCCGGAAAAAGAGTTCATAAAATAAAAGCTTTGATGGACTCGTGTGTCTACTTTTCTCGCGAAGTTACAAATAAAACATGTCATTCTAATAAGCTAAAAGCTAAATCCTTATACGAGCCTAGGGGCCCGTGGGACCGGCGCTTATCTCCGATTTCTGTAGTGTTAAGCAGATAAGAGTCTTTGACTCCCACTGTACGCGACACTAATCCATCGCAGGTTAGCTCCCAGGTACTCATTCACCTACCTACCCCGAAAGTATGGAAAGCTGATGAGTTGGCTTCGGCAGAAAAGAAGGTCAAACAAATATTTGAATCTCAGCAAAATGCCGGCAATAAAACTGGGGACCTTGTGGTTGGAAAGCAGAGATCTTACCAACTACGCAACCCACGTCCTCCCTTTTGTGATAAAGCTCTTATAAATTCTAAATTTGAAACAAATATTTTGTCACCCAAACAATCTGAAAGGAAATTCGAAACTCCATTCTAAATTCAGAATAGTCCGATAAAGCCCAAACGGACAGGCCCAGAATTTCGATTTAATGTGCCTCTATCAATGAAGTCCTTGATATAGCGAACTGACATTTCAGCACCGCCAAAATTAAAATAAAATGAATGGGTCAGAACCTCGATATACCGAACACCGAAAGAACGAAATTTTCGATAAAGCGAACGAGTTAAAAGCAAAACAGAATTTTATCAGTAGCAGCAGATACAATTTGTTTTAACAAAACTTAAAAGTTTCAGGTGTTAAACCAGTTGCTTCGTACTTAGTTATGAGTTGAAAAAGATATTCTTCTTGTTTCTCATTAGACACACCGTTGTCTCCGACAGATGCGCAGACACATCAATGCGTTTTACCTTATCTAGCTGCTCCTTATCACTGTTCCTCAGAACGTCATCCACTGACCAGTAGTACCACTGCTCGCCGTCTTCAAATGTGGGAGATCTTACAATACTATAAAAATGACGCTCTTGTAACGATTCTTGTGCAAAAAGTCTCGCTTCTTCTCGACAATCAAACTCTTGGTGATTCTGACACAAAAGCTTGTCTATTAAATTCGACCCGGTGAATGCTTTTTCAAAGGTTTTTCCGCACCATTGTTTTGGTCCAATCTGGAAAGAGAATGTTGTATTCTATAATAATAATATTATTAATAATAATAATAATAATAATAATAATAATAATGCGAGCGCAAAAGTATTATAAGAGCTCGAGGCATGACAAAGTAGCTCAAATAATCCATTCGAGACTTTGTGAGAAACTGGGTTTTTATACAGTTGAGAAATGGTGTAACAATTTGCCTGAGCCTGTCCTGTAGTCGAAAAATAGTAAAATCTTGTGGGGCTTTAAAATTGGAGCCGACCTACCAATTGAGGCAATTGTTGTTCTAGAGAAAATCATTAGGAAATGCTATATTATTGTTGGTGGTACCGATCAAAATTGGCACATTGGGAACGCTCCCTAAGGCCTCAGTAAATGGTTAAACATCATAGACAAGAGCTAGAATTTTACAGAGAGAATGCATAATAACAATAATAATTATTGAGAGCTGAAATTAACATAATTGTATGGAAAATAACGTTAAAAAAACTTGAGGTTATTTTTTTGAACAAGATATGAAATGGAAAGTTTAAGTTTGAGACTTGTAGTCGTATTGTACAGAGTCCAGTTGCGTAGTTTAAAACACGACTGGGGTTTATGAGTTCGACTAGTATAAGTTTCAAATTTTGGCAATTAATTGCTATATCTACTGTAAGAATTTATCAATTTGCAACTAGAGCGTTGTTGTTGTTGTTATTGTTGTTATTTGCTACTGACTCTTCATACGTGCTATTCACCAAAACGACGATGGAAACTCTGAGATGGTGTATGTGTTGTGGTTTGATTTTATTGCGTTCGACGAAGGAGAACGAATCCTAATCAGGTGTGTTTTCGGGATGTCCCGCGGGATTCGGAAATGATATCCGAGCCGTTTTGAGCTTTTGGCCGCCATTTTGGGACGACACATTCGACCTCAATTTCATGTAGCTGCATGTGGCATGTTGATAGTTGTATTTGGGCATGCGCTAAAACCAGTTCTGGACCCTTTTGCGGCTCGGGTAGCCTGTGGTAGCGTCCTACCACAGGCTACCCGAGCCAAAAAAAAGTTCTAGGACTAGACTAAATCTACCGCAAAACGCATTTCGATAATCTATGATTATTGCTAGTTATAAGTTTCAATTTCTTTAAACTAATTTTTACTAAAGCTTCCTTTATACGGGTACGTAGTTGTGGGTAAAAAAAGTACGGAAGGAATTTCCCATTTTTTGTAATACAATAAATTAACTGGTTTTAAAAATCTAAACCAAGTAAAAACTGTACCACAACCGAGTTTACATATTATAATCTGTTAACCAATAACTCAGCATTACATCCAAACAATGATCATTTTCTCTTACAGAACGCCAAATGGTGATTCAGGGGAGTGCTTTTATTAGCAAACGTAGTATTGAAATAAACAAGGCGCTCTAGAAGCGTTCACTGCGCTACCTTTTGTCCCAGGTCCCTCTTCTCCTCACAAAACAGTACTGTAGTTTGTTCTTATATAACAAGACGCTCTAGAAGCGTTCACAGGGCTACCTGTTGTTCCACGTCCCTCTTCTCCTCACAACACAGTACTGTAGTTTGTTCTTATATAACAAGACGCTCTAGAAGCGTTCACTAGGCTACCCTTTGTTCCACGTCCCTCTTCTCCTCACAACACAGCACTGCAGTTTGTTCTTATATAACAAAACTCTAGAAGCGTTCACTGGGCTACCTTTTGTTCCAGGTCCCCCTCTCCTCACAACATAACTAGCGCTGCAAGGGTATAATACACATTTTGTCTGGTCGATAAAAAAACGAATATTTGCAGTATATATGAAAAACGAATGTTTAGAGATTACAGTACTTTTACTTCTCTCAAAATTAAGCTACAGCAACAACAGACATTCAAATTATAACACACTGTACGTTGCTGCTTTTTGCTGCCGCTGCGCGAGCGTAACAAGGCCACAACCCTAATTCAGTCAATGAGCAAAAATCACAATGTTTAGAGAGTGTCAAAAATACAAAAGGTTTCTTTGTTCTTTCTGCCTCAGATCTTTCTACCACAATGCTTTGCGCGACAAGACAATAAAAGATTTTGCCAACGTAAAAGCGTCCTCTTGCAAGATTCATTGTGAATTAGCATCGCCTGTATAGTTGTGTTTCAAGATTGATTGTGCTTCTGGATCAATTAAGTTCTTTAAAAGTAATTAGGTACTGAAATAACTTATTTTAATGTTTTCTGCTGTATCAATTGCAGAAACGTAAAAATTGTAATTAAAGAAACGGCAGAAAACAATAAAATACGAAATTCAATATCTACCGAATGAGTTGTTTTCAAAACAATTAGCTTTGAAAAATTCTGAACGGTACAGAATATGACGTCTATCGATAGTGACTTATATAGGTTAGCAATAAAACAAAAAGACCAATTTTAACCATGTTGATAGCTTCTTCACTACGTCGGCACCACTTAAATAACAATTAAACCAGTTTAACCTTAAAAGGCAAGCGTCTTTTGATTGTCTTCCAGTTCTGTTACTTCTTATACGCTAATTGCGCAAATTCGACTTTCACGCCAAGATCTGAGCCGTCGAGCAATTAATCAATAGTCTCTGACTCTTCCTTCGCAATTGACGTTAAATAAAGTACTGTTTTTATTATCAATTAAATAAAAATCTTGAATCGCCAAGCAATGTTAAGTAAATTAGTTGACAAAGCCTTTTGCATTTTGTTAAGTGTTTGGTGAGCTTTCATCATTCCCACCAGTTTCTTTATACTCTTTCTCACACCAGTCGAACAGCCTTCCAATATATCTATCACAATGTTATGCTGATCAATAAAATATCCAAGATGATGCTGCTTCAACTGAAAACGTAGTGGTGCATACTTGGCTGTTTTCTAGGCGTCCTTTGTCTCCCTGTTGGTTATCCAGGGGCAACTCATCTCCAGCAGATAAACTTTCTTCTTTTCTTTGTCGATAATGCTGGCATCAATTCTGTTGTTTCTGACCTTTGTGCATTCGGCATACATTTGGACATCCCAGTTAGCTTTTCCCCTGTTGTTCTCGTAAAGTGGCTTGGGTTCTTCTTGCAAGTACCACGGTGGTAGGGATGTTACAAGATCCAGGTCCTTAAGAACTTCAAAAAAAAAGGATCTTAAGTGCAGCATTGTGCCGCGTCAGATATTTGTATTGGGCCAACTTTCTGCATCCGGTAAAAATGTGTACTTGAGTTTCTGGAGCTTTGTTGCACATCTGACACATGATGACTGTCCTGTCTCAAGTCCGGTTTTGTTCTTGTGGTAGACATTGGCAGCTGGTATCTTCTGTTGGTACAGCTCATCAACAACAGCGATGATGTGGGTTGGTTATTATTATTATTATCATCATCATCATTATCATCATCAATTCAATTATTATTATTATATTATTATTATGATTTTTTTATCAACGGCTTTGATTAGTTCGTAGGATTAGTTCGTAGGATTTTAAATTAGTTTCAATTCTGAAGATGATCTTTTAGATCAAAAACGTTTAGCCCCAAGAATTTTAAGTATATACAAATATTATTATTATTATTATTATTATTGTTATTATTATTATTATTATTATTATCATTATCGTTATTATTACTATTTTGATTATTGTTATTGATATCAATAATATAATAAATATTATTCATAGTACTTATTATATAAACTATTTCAAAAGTAGGCCCTCTGCCATTATACTTTTCAAATAAAGCTAAAAAAGATGCCATTCCCATCTCGAAAAGAAGCTCACTCAAAAGCCTTTTAAACGAAACAAATAAGCCAACAAGTTTGTTGTCCAGTTTCTAGCTGAAACCACAAAGACTGCCGTTCTTACATTTTGTTCTTGAAGTATTTGCACTATGTATGAAAACAGCGGCCTCTCTCCATTATTCTCCCGCCAACAGTCCATAATGAGGTCCTGATGAATAGAGAAAAAGAGAATATTATATTCCTGAAAAGACATGTTGGGAAAAGAGCTCATTTTTTATGAGCCAAATGAGTCATGAGTCAAGCGGTTAGGGTTGGGGTAAAGACTAGAGTTGGGCTCAGGATTTGCGTTTGTGTTTGGATTAGGAAGGAGGGTTGGATTAGGGTTGGGATTAGGATTAGGGATCAACTTGTCTGGGATAGGGAACAGTTTCTGGTGTTAATGCATTAACAAATCGACCAGCACAAATCTGACGCTACTCCTATAAACACGTTAATGGAAACAATACAGTTAAGCAGCCTTTAACGCGTGTTAACTTTGAGGTAGGATATGATTCTTAACTTATAAGTCTGGGGTAAGGTATCAGTTTTAAACATTCGTAAGTCTTGGAAAAAAACTAATAAAGTATCCCCCCAGGACTAGCTATATGGCAATTAAACTTTTCGGCCTCCTAATCAATCTGTCATTTACTCGTATTTGAAAAATTAATCTTACAGTAACGTTTTCAGGTACAGTAACGTAGAGTCAGGATCACAATCACATTCAGCTCAAAGTTAATTCAAATTATTGTTAAAACTTAAACATAACCGTGGTATTTGGGTTTTCAGGTTTTCAGAAGTTTCGTGTACATAGTCTTTCATGGCTAACCTTCAATTCCTCGGGGCATTTCAAGTGCCTTACGCATTGTCGCCTTCCCTTTCCGATCATCCAGATAACACTGTCGGCAGGACGAAGAGCAAACGGCCATTTTCCTGTCAATACTTCATAAAGGATGGTTCTTAAAATAAGAATAAACTATTTTAACTTGTGACATGAAAGATTTAGTATTAAATAAATTCTTTATTTAACTGGTGTCAATTGGGAAGTAAGTGGTTGCCCATCTTTCTAGCCAGAAGTTATTTTTTTATCGCTCGACGGCTTAGATCTTGGCGTAAAAGGTGAATTTCTAAATGGAAGACAACCGGAGTACCCGGAGAAAACCTCTTTGCGCTAGATTTATATCCACAAATTTCAGCACACGTGCAGGGCCTAGTACCCAATCTACCCAATCCTGGTACCGAGGTTGGGAGGGCGAGATTGGTGACCACCAGCTACACCAACCCAACATTCCAAAGTTTGAAGCAATGCACCTAAGTTTAAGAATCAAGTTATTACTCTCCTTGTGACTCTTACAAAACCCAAAATTTTATTTGCCTGTTCAGCTTATTGCACCATCATGAAACCTCCCAATTTCCCTACCCGAGGCCAAGGTGGGGGATTTGTGAAAAACTAAAGTCAAAAACTACCACCCCGTAGAACCAAATTTTCAATTAAACCTCGACAAATGGAGCATGAGTTTGTGAGTTTGGGAAAGGCTTCTAGCGACTAAATTATTTCAAAAAATCACAATTATTTCAGAATACTACTAGTGAGTTCTTCTTTTAAAAAAAGGACGAACTCATGACCTTTTTTCCGATTTTTTATCTATAATTATTTTTGAAAAATAAATCCATATTAACCTATATATTTTTGTAGTGCTTCTTCAATTCTCTTTATGTTAATTCTTTTCATTGCACGTCACATTAATCCCAACATGTAAAAGGGCAACAACTTTGATCAAGAGAGCATCAATTCCTCCACTATTATTTCAATGACCCTGTATTCAGGGAGCTAATCTTCGTCGGATTAGTGTAGTCTTGTCCAGGGGGAGTCAATGACTAATCCGCGCAAGAGTACAGATACCGGAGATAAGCTCCGAATCCATGGACTCCCTGTTTCGTAAAAGATTTCAGGGGCGGATCCAGAATTTTGGAAAGGGCCGCAGTGGAATCGCTAACAAATTTTCCAAAGTCAGGCGTGAGCTAACAAGCTGTGATCTAAAAATCAGGCGTGAGCTAACAAGCTGTGATTTAAAAAGTCAGGCGTGAGCTAACAAGCTGTGATCTAAAAAGTCAGGCGTAAGCTAACAAGCTGTAATCCAAAAAGTCAAGCGTAAGCTAACAAGCTGTGATCTAAAAAGTCAGGCGTGAGCTAACAAGCTGTGATCTAAAAAGTCAGGTGTGAGCTAACAAGCTGTGATCTAAAAAGTAAGGGTATCAGCTAATCAAGTAGATATCTTAATTTAAGAAGTTTAACATTACAATTATTAAATGCGCTGAAACTTTGCAATATATTTAAAAACGTTTCTATAAGCGAAGGAAAATTCAAATATATGGTCAGATTGTAATGCTATTTCGAGCAAGCAATATACACTAAAAAGGGCTCTGATGAGGTTTTAGAAAGCACAACAGTAATCACTGATACCACAACACCTGCCTAATTTCAGTAACTAATTCTTTCAATTTTTGGTAAACTGTGACTTTTGAAGTTCTTCTCTATATCATTTTAGACACATTTTTGTATGACGATATCGCATTTTTTAATTTCTTGATCCAAAAAGGAGTGGCTAGCCACACAATCCATCCCCCGCATTCACAAAACGGTAGTAACTTGAAACTCACCCATACGCATAAACGTTTGATTTAACTGTGTGGTTAGAGTCTGGGGCAAGTTCGGTTCCATTCTTCTTTAGAGTTCTCATTAGCTCGGGAGCAAGATACGTGAGATGTCCTTGAGGCAAGCTAGCATATCCCTCCCTAAAAATGATTACCGTATCATTTGTTAAAGTGATGAAAAAGCAGATTCATCTATAAAGAAACTTAAAAATACCAACACTCTGTCGTTTTTTCTGTCTGTTATTAAATTTATCAAAAAAGCTAACGCGGATATATTTCGAGATTTCGATGACATCTTGTCATCATTATCAAGAAATTGACGAAAATTTACATTTGCAAATATATGTAACAAACAGAAAACAATAGTCATTGTTCTAGGCCAGTGAATCGTAAAAAATAAATATAACTAAACAGAAAACAATAGTTATCACTGTTTATTATTTAAGTGCGACCAGACTTTAATGCCTTGCATTAAAGAGCCTAAGTATGAAGTAAAAAAATATTCAATACAGAAACTTTCAAATACTTTGCATAAAATGCTGTTACAATAAATGACTTTATCTTTATTTAGAAACTATTTTATCAAGT
>JAOTRI020115510.1:0-12610 GCA_028564885.2 Zoanthus sanctaehelenae | reverse complement strand
ATATTTAAAATAACTTTTGAACACTTTATAAAATGTTTTCTATATTGAACTTTTCCTTATGCATGAATTTTTTTTTTTTGCCTTCTTCTTTGCACGAATTTTTTTTTCTATTATTTTGGCTTGCATGAATTTTTTTTGTTTTTTTCCCCACCCCCCCCATCACTTTTCTAATGGTGGATCCCTAACACATACAAAATAAAACATATGACAATGAGAAACTGAGAGTTGATCAAGAAAAGCAAACTACTGAAGATTAACAGTAAAATTCTCTCAAACTTGTTCAATAGAAAGTATAGGAACAAGTTGGGAAAATTTAAATATTAATCTGGGATTGAAAGGGTTAAGAACAAATTGAGGCTAAAGCGGCCAAAAGCGTTAGAACTAGAATCCTCGACAAAATTTACTCGTTCTTATCAAAAATCATGAAGAAGGAAATAAGAGAAAAATAACATATATAGCCCTTGGCGGGAATCCAACCCCACATCTTCGGTTTACTAGTCCGACGTGTTAACCATTACACCACAAAGACCAACCACGCTGGCAACGCAGCCGGACATTTACATCGCCTTCGGCGACTAACCGTTAAACAGGGAATGAAAGATTTCTTATATTAAACTCACTACGTTAGAAATAAAACATGTTCTCCATGTCTTTACATTGTGAAATTGGGGCGAACGTTTGGGAGAGTGTAGGAGTAGAGCAATGAAAACCCAAGTCGCAGTCATAAATTTTATTATGGAGACAGCCAACGCAAACCATATTAAGTGTTTCTCAGCGCTATGGCAACACACCTGTAGACCAATCAACAGCACGTACTATCCAAACTATTTTATGTTTTATTTTAATTGCAATAAACATGGCAAGATTAAAAACGAGATTTATGAAATTTACAAGATATTAGTGTCGAGGGTCTCTCTACATGACGATCCTTTAAAAATATCTTTGCGAGAAAAATAAAAACTAACTCTTTTGATAGTATGTTTTTTAGTAAAACCAGCTCCTCATTACAATCAAATACATCAAGTTACATCCACTTCACGAACGCTAACTACTGCACCACCCCTCCCCCTCGAGCACGAAAGTTGGATAACTATCCACTTGATACTGACTGCAATCTCCAAATGGTTTTCTATATCTAAGCAAAACTATGTTATCTCTTCCTTTTTGCAAAACTGTGCTGTGTACACTTGGTTAAAGATCTTAATTCATACAGTTCTATTATCGCTTTACTTAATCAGTAAAAGGTACTTACCGATTCCACCACTTGATGCTAAAGATCTTAATTCCCTCAGTTCTCTTTCAAGTCTCTCGTTCTGAACCTAACATAATTATCGATCCAAATGGACGGAGAAGCAGTCAATTAGCTAAAACTTTACTTTAATTAACTTACACATGTTAATTTAAAATTGTCACTTTAATCCCTCCATTGTACTATGTTCATTAACATATTTTGTTTGTTTTCAATTTATATGCAATGTACAGCTTTGATATCATAATTCTGATGAGGGCATAAGCCATGCCGAAACATGTAAATCTGGATCTCCACTAAAATTTTGCTAACAATTATTTTGCATAAATTAAGCAATTGCAAAAGAGAAAGTCTGCATAAACTTTGCGACACCGTCATGATAGAAATCACATATTCTATTCCCATTAAAACTTAATCTCTTTTGGAGTTGTTAAAAATAAATAAACGCAAAAATTATTGATAACGTGATTGGCAACTCGCTCACTATAATTATAACCGTGACCATCATTGATAACATCGTAGCCTTTTAACCCACGATACAAACTCAGTCGTAATTATAACCGTGCATGAAGTTCATTCACAACTTGATTCTTTACACAAAGTATAAACTTCAGCGATAACAATTATTAGGATGACAATGGCGATGTTATGATGATGTAAATAACGATGATGATAGCGATGATGGTGGTTGTAATGATAACGATAAGAATAGCGTAGGTGGTTCTGATGATAACGATGATGATAGCGATGATGGTGGTTGTAATGATAACGATAATAATAGCGTAGGTGGTTCTGATGATAACGATGATGATAGCGATGATGGTGGTTGTGATGATAACGATGATGATAGTGATGACGGTGGTTGTGATGATAACGATAATGATAGCGATGGTGGTTCTGATGATAACGTTGATGATAGCGATGATGGTAGTTGTGATGATAACGATGATGATAGCGATGATGGTGGTTGTGATGATAACGACAATGATAGCGATGAGGGTGGTTGTGATGATACCGATCATGATAGTGATGGTGATTGTGATGATAACGATGATGATAGCGATGATGGTGGTTGTGATGATAACGATGATGGTGGTTGTGATGATAACGATAATGATAGCGATGATGGTGGTTGTGATGATAACGATCATGATAGTGATGGTGGTTGTGATGATAACGATGATGCTAGCGATGATGGTGGTTGTGATGATAACGATGATGATGGTGAATATTTCTTTATGTTTAAAAATTGTAGACGATTTAGCCCACAGCGGCTTAGAACAAAATGAAGACCCGACTAAAGGCTTTGTTGGAAAACTAGGGAATTGCAGTTTCTTATATATGGTTTTTGAAAGTCAAGCAAGAAATTCAATTGTGAAAAATTTCTCTTGAGTATTAATACAACGTCTATTGATAACAACCAACAGAATATATTGTAAAGTAAATTATAATATAGCTACGATATAACGCGCGATCTAATTGGTTTAAATCCATGCTTTATTACACCAATAAAGTCATGGTTTTCGCTTGCTTGTTTTGCTATATCAGAAAAGCATTAGAGCACAACTTTCTTTGACTTTTAGTGCTCTAATGCTTAAATAAAACCTAAGTTGATAAATACACTCGAGTACAGAAGAAACTTTGATAATTTCTGCCGTTGCTAAACTTCCTTTTTGTTAAACGTGTTCAAATTGTCTGAGATAAAGGAAGAAGTAACTCACGATGGCTTCTTTTCCGGCTTCTGCTTCTTTTTCCAACTTTCTACACTTTGATTTATAACTAAACGAAAAAAATAAAAGTGTTATAACAGCCGAATTCATATTAGGGAAGGAGAAACTTACCAACATATGAGTTGACTCTTTCATTCCTAGTCACTTATCAGTACCTAACTTCTCTTTACATAATTTACATATGAGTTAACTCTTTCATTCCTAGTCACTTATCAATACCTAACTTCTCTTTACATAATTTACATATGAATTGACTCTTTCATTTCTTAATCACTTATCAATACCTAACTTCTCTTTACATAATTTACATATGAATTGACTCTTTCATTCCTAGTCACTTATCAGTACCTAACTTCTCTTTACATAATTTACATATGAATTGACTCTTTCATTCCTAGTCACTTATCAATACCTAACTTCTCTTTACATAATTTACATATGAATTGACTCTTTCATTCCTAGTCACTTATCAATACCTAATTTCTCTTTACATAAGACAAACAAAAAAGGGCAATTCAGTGATGAGAAAAATGATTACACAAAGCAAACTACTGAAGATTAGAAGTATGACACTCAAAAATTGTTCCATGAAAAGCACGTGTACGTATATGGGCTCAAGTTGGGGAATTTAATAATGCAAGCGTGGGAGTGAAAGAGTAAGGAGGAGTTTTCCGTGGACGGTAAAGTTCAGACGAGAAACTCGTCTTTTACGGAATTTATATTAGAAACGTTGCGCATGTGAGATGAGTTTCGTAAAATGAATCCGCTAGTGCTAGCTTACAGATAAAATATGATTCCTTAATAATTAGTATTTGTTTTGACCATAAATTAAAAGGAAATAAGCGTAAAAATACTAATCATTCTCTCCTAAGAACTAAAAAAGGCTTTGGTGCCCAACAAAAGGGCCACCTTTAAAAGCTAATAAATTTTAAGAGTGTACAAGGCCAACAATTTAAACTGCAAAACAGTCTCTTCATAATGGGAAACTTGGGAGAGGAAATGGACGCGCGAACGGAAGTGAAAAGGAATTGGGGCGAGTGGCTGAAGGGAGAAACTGTCGCCTTTCCATACTTCAAATCCGTTCAGCAATTTTCCGTTCCTCAGGAAAATAAAAATTCCCATTGTCAGTTTTTCGATAGGAACTGTCAATCACATGCATCAAAACAACTTTCGTCTGGGGCTTGGAAAGTGGAATGTAAACTTACACGAAACATCTTTTGAGAAATTATCTGAATTTATCCCTCGACAAAAGGAGTAGATATGTTCGCGGTGCTATCCACTAAAGTTGACAAAAGTGTGATTTAGAAGCTATTTGATTTGTGGGAATGAAGGGAAAGCAGAGTGCGATCACCAAGGTGTTTGAGTTGTTGTATCTCCGCTTAAAGTAATATTGCTTAACATTTTATTTCGGGTGAGTTTGACCTTTCGGCAATGGAAAAGTTCAATATTTACACATCAGAACTCGTAGAACAAATTTTACAACCGGAGTGTGTTTAGATATATTTCGAAAAGCACTACTGGTTATGTCGCGTCGAGCAAAAGTGACAGCTTTGGGTGTTTTCATCTTAAAATCAAAACATATATGTGCAGTAGAAATTAAATGTTTTTTCACACAGGAAAAATTAGAAAACTCAATAGTCAAAATGTTGAAAATATAGCTTTGCAGCTTTTCGATCAAAAAATTTCATTGTACTCAGTTCTACCGTCTACAATGTTCCGTAAAATGTCGGATTTACAAAGTGTTTTATAAAACATGTTTTTGTCATTGTAAAAGCTAAACTAAAAGTAAATGTCAAGTAAGTAAAATACATCAAATTCAAAACCAAAGTAAAAAATGAGTGTAAAAATTGCTTTGATTTTTAACTGTATACTAATTGAACGAAATTTATATTCAATAACGTAAGTTAATTTATCCACAATCACGCACTTCACGGGAACTATTATTTTGATCCGATTTTGTCATGTTGATTTTGAAAAATATTTTGCAAAAATTGAACAAATCCAAAATTTTTTTTTAGTTTAACAAATTGTATTTATATAAAACAAAAGGGTCTAGGTAGACTGCAATTTTATTTAAATTGAGAGCTCCAAGCAATAATTTACGTGTCCGCCAAAACAACCTGGAGTATCATAAGCCGATAAGAAAACGTTAATAATCTCAATAAAGATTCATTATTTTCAGTAAGCTGTGTAATAGGAATAAGAACAACACTAATCACCTTAAATAATAATGCAAAGTAAAATTGTTCTATATACGTAACAACTCCAATTTTTCAAACATGCGGTGCCAAACAATATTTCTTCTTCTTCCAAAGATGAAGGAAGCAATAAAACACATAGTACAAGAAATATTTGTAGTTTCGTCTAACTGAAATTCTGTGATAAAATGTTCAAATTCTATAAAAGTTGAATCTTTCAAACTGACATGCAGTTAATGTTATTTAAAAATTCCGGCCGTATCATGGTTTAACTTTCAAATTCTTCCTCTTTAAATTTGCTTTTAACTCAGAATACATTTTCTTGTTCATGTTAAAAAAATTAAATTGATCAAGAAACTCCGACATAACTTTCTGATACCTCACGGCACCCTATCGCAATGTTCAATGCTTTTGTTTTGATGGGTTGTCACAGCTCCTGTTGAAAAACTGACCAATGGGAATTTTCCGTTTCCTGAGGAACGGAAAATTGCTGAACGAATTTGAAGTATGGAAAGGCGACAGTTTCTCCCTTCCGCCAATTCCTTTTCGCTCCTGTTTGCACGTCCATTTCCTCTTCCCAGTTCCCCGTATGATTCTCGATCTCCCGGCGAAGGAAGAGACTGTTTTGCAGTCTACCAACAATCCCTTTAATACAAGGTACTTGCTAAAACCTTACAAATTTAGAATAAAAAAAAAAAATTTTGCAGATTTTTTGTATACTTCATCAAATCCAAGCATAACTTATTTTTATCATGCAATTAGTAAGTGAAAAATAAATATTTACTCTTTAATGGCTTTTAATGCTTTCTCCTTTAGTTCCATTCTCCTTTTTTCACTGTCCTCCAGTTCCCTGTCTTTGTCATTCAAATTTTCACCAAGTTGTTGCAGCTCCTTGTTTCTATCCTTCAACTGCTTGACTGCTACTTCAAGCTCATTGGCCAATTTCTTTTTTTGCTCCTCACTCTCGTCGTATTTTCTTAACATATCTTGCATCTGCTGAATAAGCCTCTCTTGATGTTCTTCTCTTCTATCCACATCTTCATGCAACCTTTCTAGATTTTCAATGAGATTTCTAGAATCAACTCCTGCAAGCCCTGAGTCATAAAACCCTCTGTCAGGGTGGTGTGAAGTTCTATCAAAATCAAATTTTACGCTTCGATCTCTTTGCATTTGATCTAGATTCCTTCGAATGTTTCCTTCATCTGAAACTGTTGGTCTTAGCCCAATATTGCTAGTATCAAAGGCACCAACTGATGACGATCTTCTTAGACCCCCCCTACCACTACTGGTCGCAGGACCAAGCGATTGCCTTCGCTGCCCTGTGCCACCTGTGATTCTTGATATTTGTTGGCTGATATGGTCCTTTTCTTGATCGGATTTTGCCACCTACAAAAACAAAAACCCATAAGAGGGTATTACAGGACAATAGTGGAAATAAAAGTTAATAGGTAGGTTTGGAAACTTTCTGTAGAGTCGATTGCTTTGGAAACTTGATGACGTTCTTTGTTACATTTTTTGTTATCTTTTCTCTACTGAAATATGACGTTGACCATGCACAAATAACAAAACGCTTTGAGATGTAAAGGAGCAAACGGCCAAGAGACTAATGAAGCTTCACATCAAGAACAAAAGATCCTAACTGTGACCGTGCACACAAAATAAAACACAATAATATTGTAATTTTCCTGAAATGTGTCGAGTTTCCTAACCAGTCTACTCTAACAACTTTGGGATCATTTTGGTTCACCTCTCATCTGAGCCGGAAGAGAACGATCCAAGAAATGAGGTCATTATAAAACGAATTTGCGGACAACCATGGAAAAAGGTAAGGGATAAGTCTGGTTTAGCTTGTTGGGGCTAGTAGGTTAAACGTTTTGCAAAGCACATAAAAGATTGACGGGGTAGTCGAGAGACCTTAAGCACAACTGACCGAAAGGAGACAAAGAGCGATGACATGGGAATGAGGAAATACCAAAATTTTGTCTTCATGATCTTTTGCTAGTAAATGTAGTAGTAAAATTCTTACATTTAAGGGTTACCACAATTCACTATATCAGTTTTTAATGAAAAACAAAGCACATTTTGGTGACTGATTCACAATGCACTGCAATTTTAAGATATTACGCCGGTTGGGAGCACATACATTTTCATCTATGCTAATTACTGAAGTCGTAACGTGGTTATGAGGAGGTTTTTGTTGTCTACAGGCTTCATGCAGTTTCTTACCTCATCCAGATGTCACTCAGTAGTCTAGTGAAAGATTAATTATCCCAGCCTAGTAATTCCTCGTGGTGTGTTTTGTTTTTACATGCGCCATCAAGACAATCATTGTGCGTGATAAGCAAGATATAGCCAGAAAAAGCTGCAAGTTATTACCAGTGCAAGCAACACTTTTGACAAAAACAAATTTAATACATTTGATGACCTAAAGACTTTTTAAGGCCCCGAGCGAATTCTGATGTAAGTTGCGTCTATATTCATTAAAGTCGAATGAAAACTAAAACATTCATAACTCTAGGGAGCATGACTCTCATACATGCCTGGCCACGTAAGACTTCTAACTGCTCAAGCAACCTTTCTCTGTCTCCATTTCCCTCCTCCACCTCGCAGCGGAGGGCATCAAATCTCGCTTGCAGTCTTTTATGCGATCCTTCGTTTTCCTCCTGTTTTATTTTAAACTCTTCAAGTTTTTGGGAAAGTTGAGTTTTTTCTTTATCCGATTGATTGAGCTTCCGCCTTAAATCTTCTGCCTGTAAAGAAACAAACAGCAATGTTAGGTATGCCAATCGCTGACTGTTTAGCCATGTTGGTTCGATTCCAGGTCAAACCAACAATCTGACCTTAAAATAATGAAGGTGCTTTTCTCAGAAAAGAAGGTAGGCCCTCGGAGACCAGTATATTGTGTAACTGTTTGTTTGGTAAAAGGTTGATTTTTGAGTGATGTCCCAATTAGTAGGCCTTTAGCCAGCCAAAACGTATGAAGAAAAAGCCAGGTCCACCTAGCATGTAAGGCGACAATTTACAACTAACATCTTTACTTGAAAAATCGTTTAGCTTCTATGTGAGCGGACGTGGTTTGCACAGTTGGTAAGTTCTCTGCTTTTCAACCACAAGGTCCCCAGTTCGATCCCGGTACTTTGCCGAGATTCGAATATTTGCTAACCTGCGACGAATAAGTGTCCCGTCCAGGGGGAGTCAAAGACTCTCATCCACTTAACCATACAGAAACAGGAGATAAGCGCCGGCCCCATGCGCCAGGAGGCTCGTATAAGGCTTTAGCTTCTATATGAGCAATTAAAATGGACGATCTAAAACATTTGAAGGATGACCATGTGCAAGCTTTCATTAAGAATTTTTTTCATTAAGCACATGGTAAATGCAGTACAGTGTAGAGAGCAGACACATATTCTTTGTGAAGAGTTTGAAGAGGTCAACTAGTAGGTAGAAAAAATTATACAAAGAAAGGTTGAAAAATTTATTACTATATCAGTTTGAGATCAATATTTCAGGATAGTGCTTCAGGATTATTCAGATCTATACCTGCTCACGTACGTAACAGTGACACTTTTTACTGTTCATGTAAAAGAACTTGCGTTGCTTTTTGAAACTATTTTTTTGGCAATATTTAAACATGTTTATAGATTGATAACAATATATAAGTTCGTATATTCTTTCCTTTTTAAATTATTTTTTATTTAAATATTAACACTGTCAGTATCATTCTAATTGTAACTGCTTTATTGTTGTAATATATTCAGTTTACAAAATCAATTTAGCCTGCATATAGCTATAAAGCAAGTAATAATAATAATAATAATAATAATAAAATAGCAGTTTCCCACTAAGTAAGGACACCTATCTGAAACTAACTACACAATTATCTTAAATACATATATATATCTAAAAATATCCCCCCCAAACCCACAATAAAAACTTTATCCCTTCTAGATGAAAAATATGTATATGAACTAAGAATTACACAAAATACAGACCCTACAATTATTTGTAATAAAATCTACTAAATTGATTCTTCTGATAGAGCGTTTAAATTTCCCCAAATTATCCATTGATCGAATGTTTTTGTCTATTTTAGCCCATAGGGATGGTTCTAGATACCTAATAAAGTGTTTTCCATAAGCGGAAGTGTAAACTCTAGGTATTTCAAAATTATTATTACGTATATCGTAGTTATTACTTTTAAGTTTAAATAGCTTTTTGATATTTTAAGGGCAAATGCCATTCTTAACTTTAAACATTAATATCTCAATATCCTGTAGTCTCCTTTTTTCTAAAGAGCGTAGTCTAGCCTTATCTAAACGATTATTATACGAAGAGCTACTGTCCTCAAAAAAAACTCTAAGTGCTCTTTCCTGAACACGTTCTAGATTCCTACGGTCACTAGATTTACAAAAGTTCCATATGGTACTGCAATAAGTTAAATGTGGCAAAGTAGCCGACTTAAACAGTTGTAATTTAGCATTTGTTGGAATTAGATTTTTTAGCCTTTTAAGAAATCCCACTTTTTGATTACTTTTCTTACAGATAATACTGATGTGATTAGAGAAATTTAAATTATTGTCTGTCTATATGGACCCCAAGAAGTTTTAAACTATTGTGGGACTTTTTCTCCGTTCCGTTTGCTTCTAGCAGTATTTGATTGTCAATATTTCTGTTTCTATTCATTAGCATTAGGCCATGTTTATCAAAGTTTCCCTTGAGATAGTTATCTTGAAACCAATTTGTGGCTTTAAATGCAGAAGACTTAATATTAAACTGTATTGTACCAACGTCCTTGCTAAGTCGAGGTAGATTAAAAAACGTACAATAACTAATTATAAAAAAAGGTGAATACATGATTATATTATGAATATAAAAAAAAGAAAAGTCAAAAAGATAAATTTAATTTGATACAAACGAACATAAGTTTGATAAAGTACAAGGATGATTATCGTAGTGTTGACCAGCGAATAATCAAATAGAAACTTTGAGATTTTGTCACAGAATTATGACCTTATTAAAAACGTTTGGAGATTTCAATATAATAAAATTATGACCTTAATAAAAAATTTAAAAAGTTTGGAGTTTTCAATATAATATCCATTTGCATGTAAATTTTCAAGCAGACGTAACTTAATAATTGTTTTATTGAAAGCGTTTTTAATGAATTTCTAACATAAGCCGGTATCTAATTCCACAGACGTACGCCAACGCGTGAAAAGGAGTTTTTCCAAGACGTTTAGACGTGCGTAATTAATAAAATAATTTTCCCTTGAAGAGGATCTTGTATCATAATTATGTATGTCTTTGACTTGGGTGAAGATATTACTGATGTTAGTAGGAGAAAAGTTGTGATTAACATCATACATTTATTATCATAAATGGTTAAGATTTAGTTGCCAAGGTTACAATTAGTATGTCAAGATTTCTCTGGATATATATTTTATCTACAAGATAAGGGTACTCCTCCCACCTACTGTAGCTGTGAGTCTAAATTCGGGGCTCGCAAAACATAAGATATCATTTTGTAATTTTTACCTAAACACTAAAGAAACATAGGCATGCATCTTAAAAAAGATTACATTATGCATTTTTGGCATAGCTATTGAGGTGCCAATCTATTGTGCGGGTATGATTCCCAGATGGACCAACACTCGAGGTGTTAAAATAATCAAGGTGTTATCTTTGTTTTTATTAGTACAAACCGATAGAATTTTACGTTTTCTCTAATAAGGAAGTTAAACTATAGGCCCAGGATGACTTCTGTGGTTATGTATTTATGTGTGTCATGTAAATTGTATCCGTCCATTTTCAGTGGTAAGAATGGTACCCCTATTTAGAAGTCCGTTGCCCATACGAAAAATAACTTTACACCTAAACAGAGTCATCATCATCATCATTATCACCTGTTCCAGTAACGCATGTTTGCCTCCTTCCGTTTGATCAATTCTGTTCACTGCTTTTTCGAGTTCAGCAACAACCTGGAATGATAAATAAATATTTTCATAAATATAAAAGATTCAGGTATTTCCAGGGCATTATGGTCCTTCCAGAGCTTCTAGAGATAATCTACTTTAATACTCGCTCTCAAAGCATCAGTTTTTAAAATTAATCTTAATATTAAAAGTATTAATAATAGAAACTTCAGCGTTGACAAAAATTAAGCTTCGCAGAGCCGTGACTTTTATTTTAGATTGTTGTCACAAAACTCAAATATTTGAAAAAACAGAAAATTTCAAGGCCGTGGAAACTCTGTATAATGAACCTTAAAAATATTCAATAACGAGGTACAAATAAAAAGCAAGAAATGTTTTTACTATGAATCATATTTAGAAAAAAGATAAATGTATGCCAGTGCACATATAAATGTTTCAGGAGAGTTATCCCGCTTCGGAAAAGTTTGGTGACGAAAAATGTTGAATAAAAAGTCCCTCAAGGACTTCACGTGAATTTTACTGTTTTCTGCAATTCCCTAGGAATCAATTCAAACATTCAGCAACACTTCTGTGTAAATATAATAAGGCTTTTTCCAAAAAATACAGAAGCATCTAAAACCTGGGTTGTAAACTAAACATTAACACTGAGATTTCACAAAGAAAATAAAAAATGCACCTGATGACGTTCTCTCTCTGACGCTTCAAGCCTGGAGGCTAGATCATCTAATCGTGACTGTAAAACTCTTTTCTCGTATTGACTCTCCCTTCTTTCATTTTCTAGTTCACTGCAAATTGAAACAAAATTAACAATTCTTAAATATGTTATAAGTAACTAACAATTATTCACCCCAGTGAATGTAAATATTGGTGGATATTTACAGAGCCACGAAGCGGTGAGGTAAATAATTATAATTTAATTTAATTACATAATATAATAATTTATACTGAGAAACTTTACTTGTGACAATATACCAACAGATCCTCGGACGAAAAAAGTCGCGGCGTGTGGTGCACATCATGCTTACGGAATCACACAATACGGCAAGTCAAGTATCAATTGCATAAAGGAAAACCAAGTGAAATAAAACGGACGACTTCAAAACTTCGATGATTTTTGCATTACATGTTTATTGAAATAATATCCTCTTCGGAAACTAAAATGAAACTGAAAGCTATTTCAGTGTATTTCAATGGCTGCCCGGAGGTGAATAGTACTTGGTAATCACCTCTGATTCTGAGACAGCCAATCAGCGCGCGCTAAAATTACTATTCACTTGTAACGTATAAAGTCATACTATAGTTACCGGACGCTATTCAAACTCGTGGCCTATAAAGCTAAGAGGTCTAATATTTTTAGTATAAACCTACTACAGTCGAACCTCGATTATCCGGACTTCGATTATCCGGACTATTCGATTATCCGGACTTTTTTCTCTGGTCCCAATTTTTTTATGAATATTAATTAGTTGTGATCTTGAAAAATCAAAGTCACAAAAAGCC
>JAOTRI020115499.1:0-12610 GCA_028564885.2 Zoanthus sanctaehelenae | reverse complement strand
GTTAGAAAACTCACCACTGGGTTAATCATGTATTTACCCTCTTGAAATAAAGAACATTGTATTGTATTGTATTGTATAGCGCTATTACGTAATCAGATTAGGCATTTCAATACTAGCTGGAATATCATATTGTACGTGTCCTTTTGTAAATTCAAGTTTGAAAGTTATCCAAACAGCATTAATTATAAATGCACACTGTTCAAAGGTTCCGGAACATGCTTTTATTTACCAAATTGAAACCAGTTCTTCATACCCTTCTTGTACTCGGCTATCGAACTGCATGGGGTGAAAAGCGATCACATCTCATGCACCGTTCCAAGCGCGGACACCGAAACTCAGCTCTCAGAGACCATGCTCTCTTACACGAAAACGATGCGCAACTGTCACTAAGTGACAACGAGAAACAATTAAATTACCTTCTCTTACCTACTCACATGGCCTGTAAATGTGCCATCTTTAATTCAACTAGCTAGGTCCAATTGTAGAAATTTTCTATTCAAAACATTAACACATTCTTATGCAGTTGATATTGCCTTTGCGGGCTTTAGACTGATGATACTGAGGCAACGGATGTAAACAACAATTAACATCCGTTTATTCTGACTGAACAAACAATTCTCTTAACGGCATTTTCTGAATCAGAATATATATGA
Organism: Zoanthus sanctaehelenae; assembly: GCA_028564885.2. NCBI lineage: Eukaryota > Metazoa > Cnidaria > Anthozoa > Zoantharia > Zoanthidae > Zoanthus > Zoanthus sanctaehelenae. The sequence goes on along the minus strand of JAOTRI020115499.1, from coordinate 11,957 downwards.
TTTTATTTTAAACTTTTTCTTAATTCGAATTTTTATATTATGAACAGTGGAAAGCTGTTTTAATGTAATTAATGGCTGCATGAATTTGCTAAGAGAATCTCTGAATTCCAAACTTTTTAATTAGAACTGAAATTTCCTACTAAAAGCGATCTAAAAATAAAAGATCATGAAAACGCCGTGACAAGATCGGTCACACACAATCGCAGACTACCCACGGGTAAAACAGCCAGTGTAACCACACCTTAATATAGGTCTATTATGGAGTTGGTCGCTTCTACGTATACTTATGGGCTCCTGTTCTACAAGAACAATGAGACTCCGATTGCAAAAAAATAAGAACAAGTTAAAAACAATTAAGCTAAAGCTGATGCTGAAAAAAAGTAAAAATGTTTCTAGTTGAAATTTTACTGATTAACGTTCGCAATGTGCGCGGTAAAAGCACAGAAGCACCGTTTCACATTTGGGATTAAAAGTGAAGAGTTCAGAGTTGAGTTTGTTTCCACATTGTTAGGGCGGCGATGAAATATTTGTTTCAAAATCAAAACCCAATTGTTTTATTACTAAGATATGTTTTAACTTGAACTTCGCAGGAATAGCAAATTTATTAATTTCTTTTCCCATGAGTATATATAATAATTTTTTTTACCGATATATGGGAATGAGAAACTAAACTAAGGGAGTTTTTCCACTAAAACATCCACACACAACACCTCAGTAAACTAGAAAAATGCTTGCGGACAGTAAACAAGAACACAATTACTAACTGAAGCTAAATATCATAGTGTTACTCATTATAAATTGGATGTTTTCCGGCAAAATAAAAGCTTCCTATTTCAAATTATCTGTTTATCAGTTTATGATATATTGGCTCTAGCAAGTTTGCAAATTCATCGGTCCAGTTCCAATATTGATATATGCTGACATTATATAGGTTGTCATAATCATAGTGTGCTGCATGAACTACAAACCAAGATAATATGAATTGCAATTGTAAAAACTTCTGAAATAAATTGTATAAATTTAAAAATATTAATCAAATGAGGAAAGGTATGTTAAGTTGTTTTGAAAATTTCGCTTTTCAATTTAAACTTTACACTTTCCTAATGAAGAATACTCGTAGACGGTAACGCTTCGAAAATAAAAACTAAATAGTTTAGAATTTCAGCAAAAAACAGTATATGCCTTTGATTGTTGTTCTTTAAGTTTCGGGAGCTACTTAACCGTATGTGAATTGAAGAAAGGGAAATTTGAAGAATGTATTATCAGATTCAGTTCATAAAATTATTACAATCTTTAATCAGTTTTTTATCTGTCACTGTCAGTAAATTAGTATAAAAACATATGTATATATTCGGCTGCAAAATCTTTAGTAGCATTAACTTTTTGTCAGGCCTTGTTTTTGAAATTTCAGTACGTCATTCTCCTAACTTATTCTAGTAAAGTAGTATATGTTTATTGTAATTCCGAACTCGATCGCCAACGTCAAATGAATTCCCAGGAGTAAAAAATTAAAACCTGTTTTTGTCACGTTCCTAGCCTATTTCCAATATTGTCACAAACAGTGCTTTAGCAACACGGTAATCAAATTTCATTCTGTTTTATTCGGTTTTGATTGGAGCAGAAAATGTTCCGGCTGAAGCACTCCCAAGTGGTTAAACTGTAATTTAACGAGCGCGTCAGATGCGATATTAGTACAAATCATTCTGCAACCCATACAGGTGGACCAAGATTCAGGAAAGAGAGAGATCACTTTGAAGGTTAGTTTTTTTCATATTGAATTTTGAGTTTGATACTAAGGCGTTTTGTTATCTTTAACTTAACCAGCTGCATGGTTCCACTGATTTATTATGCACTAAACTTTTCGAATTAACTTCAATACACGAACTTTTTTTAGAAAAATTTGACAAAAACAGCTTGGCTCAGATTGCCCAAATATATTTAAAGAATTGATTTTAGAGCAAGCTCAGGCTTAAAGCAGTAAACTTAACTGAAAGTGTTTCTGGTTAAAAATTTAACCACTGAATCTTTTAATGTATTGAATGTACGTTTTCAAATGCATAGTTATTTCAGAGGCACCGTTTCTATTGTATCATTAGAATTCTTCCAAATAACATATGTGTTCGTGTAGAGATCTACTCAAAATAGAGAAAAAGAGACAATTAGAATCATTTTTCAAAGTTTCATCTTTTTGTTTTAATTGTCCATCATTTCAAATCGAGACTGAAACCGGGCAAATCAAGAGCAGTTGTTCCGAGTACGTACAAAAAGCATGTAATCAAATTGTTTTTCTATGTTTGTTTACTACGAATTTCCATTTCCATCTTGATTTCCATTGATTGAAGAACGTGATTTTCTGTTTTTATAAGAACTGTTATAAAAGAGAAAGATTGAAATGACTCAAGTACGCTGTATAAATACTAGATTTTTCAGCTTGACAACAGAATACTACGCAATTGTCAGTTGTTTTAAAAAAAATTAATTAGAATCGAGAACAATAGATGCGGAGTCTCTTTTCTCAAACATTGCATATCGTCTGTAAAACACTGTAGAAGGTTTTCCTGGCCATTCAATTTTCCAAACTCTGTCAGGGTTAAAATCTAAGAGTTTCCTTCCTAAACAAATAATTGTCTAACTTTAACTTACTTGTTTATTTGGAGAGCAAGGGATGAAATATTCCGCCGCCTTGCAAATAGTTTATAGCATTAGCATATATTTTCTAAAGGGACGCGCCATAAGATTCTTTTAGAATTGCACATATACCGTCCTAATTTATAATGAAAATAACTCCTCTGACATGATCTTGACATATTATTGAAACAGGTTTCTATCTTAATTTAGTTATTTGCAAACATTAAATGCGTTTATATTGAATATCCTTTTTTGAGCATCATCATCATTGAGTGTAAAATATACTTTCAATCTGCGTGACTTATATATCTACGAGTTTCGCTATCCATTTAAATGAACTCATTAAAAGTTAATCTCTAAAGGACACAAACTTTTCATTTTATTCGTGTTTAAAAACTTACCGCATGCACTTTTAAGAATCAATTATGATTTACAACTTCAAGAGGCGGTACTGTACTCACGCTAGTTTACACTGAAAACTATAAATTCTGGTATTTTTACAACATTTTTTTTATAAGACTTTCATATATTTCATAAAAAGAATACAAAGTTAAAAAAACTAGAAGTAGAACATAAGCTAACCATTTTTCTAGTTAGGTACTAATCTTATCGTGTTTTCCGTACGGGAGCAATATTCACTCACACAAATGCTAAAATAATAGATTTGCTGCAGTTTTCTAAAAACTCTTGAAGTTAGAGGAAAAATAAATAAACAAAATAAACTGCGTTTTCCGTTGCATTTCAAGTTTTTTTAGGGGATAATTTCCGTATCGGGACATATTTACTTTAACGTATGCATACAGCTTCATTGCGTACATTATACCTTAGTAGCTAGTATAGCAAGGTCTAGTTTGCCTGATTAAACAATAGCTGGAAATAGCATTTCCGAGATCCTGAAGGCTAAGTTTTAATTTTTCTTGCATCAGAACATGCACAGGCCGGCTTTGAGGTTAAATTTGGGGCGCTTTTGCTTCCAATTTCTGCGCTGCCCGGCATAAATACGTTTTAATAAGAACAATGTTGTAAGAACAGCAAGGCCCAAACTAGATAGCCAAAAATTGAAGAACAATTTAAAAAGGAACAGGCTGTGATTCCGAATATCCATGAAAACGTTTTACGAACAGATTGCACTAAATTTTAAAAAAACTTAAAATCACTTAATATGCAACATAAAAAGTTTCAATTCAAGGCCCATCGTTTTGCAATGCCATTGATTGTTTTCATTATGGCTCTTCTTCATTCTTCAGAAAGTAATCTACAAGACATTATTTTTCTTATAAGTTCTAATTCTTTTTTTTCCGAGTGTTCTAAAGATCAAGCGAAGCACTTGTTTTATTTATATACATTTTAAACTGAATAACTGAGTGTGGAGAAGCAAACCAGTTGAACATGAGTATAGACTATAGTATTTGAAAAATAGAAGTTGAATAGACCATTGACATTGTAAAATCGAGATTGCCTCTTCAAAACCATTTTATTTCGGTCAACTAATACAAAAGAGACAAACATTTTCCCACGGCCAAAATTCAATGTAGTTTGTTCTCCTATTCTTTTCTTTGTTTATTCGGCTGTAAACAAAGCCAACCGATTTTTCTGTTTCCAAGACACACGTGCTCGCAATATGACGCTCGTCATAACGAAGAACTTTTTCGAGGATTGAAATGTATCTCCCTCGGCCGTAGGCACTAACAAAAAAATATGCGAATTGTTTGGATTGTTTAGGACATATTAACAGCAGCAAGCTATGAGAAAAACCAAGAAAGTTAAACAAGAAAATTTTTTCTAAAAAGCAGCTGAGAGACGCACATGTTTGCGAAATGAACCGCTGTTCTTAGTAGTTGCCGGGCAGTGGCGTCGTGTACCGGTTAACGAAAAAGGGAATGACGTTTTATACACGGGCTTTAACCAAGTTTTTGATTTATTAAATATATTATAAGACTTTGTATGACAGATAAAACTATCACTTGTTCACTTTCTTCTCGCGTTCTTCTGGTTCTTCTGGTTCTCCTGGTTCTCGTGATTCTTCTGGTTCTTTTAGTTCTCGTGGTTCTTCTGGTTCTCGTGGTTCTTTTAGTTCTCGTGGTTCTTTTAGTTCTCGTGGTTCTCCTGGTTCTTGTGGTTCTCCTGGTTCTCGTGGTTCTTTTAGTTCTCGTGGTTCTCGTGGTTCTTGTGGTTCTCCTGGTTCTCGTAGTTCTTCTGGTTCTTGTGGTTCTCGTGGTTCTCGTAGTTCTTCTGGTTCTTGTGATTCTCGTGGTTCTTCTGGTTTATTCTGGTTTTTTCTGGTTTTCTTTGACCACCCCACTCCCACCATAACTGACCCTCCCTCTCCCCTATAAAAGTTGTAGTGGTGAAGTTGAAGGCGCAATTTTTGTTCAGCGGTTAAACTCGGGCGCTTTTTTTTTGTTCGCGCGCTTTTCCTTTTGCTTGTGTTGTGACTCGATCGATCTTGTACCTTTGCTGCTTTAGTTAAAAAAATGGAAAAGGAAAGTGAAGTTCGTTCTTTAATCGACTTGGAGGCAAAATTGGCCCAAGTAGTTTTTCCTTTTCAAGATGTAGTCCCGGAACATTTACGAGAGTGGTTTTCTGTTTATGCCGCTAGCCATGGCACAACTCAAGAATTACTGCTGCTGAGTATGTTGACATCTACTAGTGCCTTGGTTGGAAAATCAACGTTGGAGGTATTTAGTACGTATGAAGAGCGTGGAAACCTGTTTTTGATCGCTATTTCCCCTTCTGGCTCCGGAAAGACTCCAGCGTGCCACCTTGGTTGCATCGATCCGATTATCGAGCACTTGGAGCCAAAGATCAACTCTACCATTTTACTTGATGTTACTTCGGCTAATGGACTTTTTAATCACTTTGTTTCAAGTCAACTTTCCCCTATTATCTGCATCGATGAGGCATATTCTTTTCTAATGAAGCTGGCAAGCCCAACAAAGTCTTCCCAAGTTTATATGTCCATGGAGAGACTTTGTAAATTGTATGACGGGGACTGCTGGTATGTTTTAAAAGGAAACAAGGGAAAGAGAAGTGGTACCTCGTCTGCCAGTGCTTCGCTCCTTGCTTTTACTACTCCCCGGCAATTTCTGGAAAAGGCCTGGCCAAAAATCTTGGATTCTGAGAATGGCCTCGCTGAAAGAATTTTAATATTCTACCAGGCAAAAGTAGAGAAGGACTTGGAAGAAATGGCCACTCTTTCTGAACAACTGGAAGACTTGCCAATAAAGTCATTGAAAACTGTTTATGAAAACATATTCACCGAGCATAACAGTGATGAAAGAATTAAATACAAACTTAATGTCAGCGCTAGAGAGGCATTTTTTAAGTTTGCCAAACCGCAGGAGAATATCGTGCCATCTTCACAAAGTGCTGCAACGGTGGCGAAACTGGAGCCTGGGATTAGCCTGCGGTTTTACTCAAGCATTCTGGGTTCCTCTGTTCCGACTGGTTCTGTCGATTTTAGGTGGTACAAGAGAAATTGCCGTGAATACTGTCATGGCGCCATCCCTGGTATTTGAATTCTCCAACCGAATTAAATAAAATGCGTCAGTGCTGCATCTGCAGGAAATAAGAGCAGACTTAAGAATAATTTGGGGCTGAAATCACAAGAATTTTTAAAAGAAGAATGACTCCTTTGAAAAAATTTAGTGGTTCTCATCGAAATGCGTGCCCAATACTATCAGTTATCAATATAACACTAACTTGTGATACTCATCAAGGCATGAAATGTTCTTGAATTCTCGCGGTTCATTTAGCCAGACTGAATATATGATAAAAATAAAAGTAAAATAATATAGAAAACTGGTTTTAGTTCATAGAAGCTGCTGAAATATATCAAATCTTCATAATACAAAATAAAACATTTATCTAAAAACCATATATTCAACGTATTTTGGGGGACGACAATATGGTGCATTTCCATAGGTCACACATTAATCTTGATAACCTACTAATGAGTCGCAGTTTTCAATAATGTTCATTTTGAATCTGAATATACCGTTTTTCGTTCATTATTTTGAATATATATATTATATATAAATATATTCCTTAAAAATGCATCACTGTTGTGGAATGTTCGGTGCATTCTCTTGAATAAGTTAAACCTCTTTTATTGACTTTTAAATGAAAGTACATGACAAATGGTTTGTATCTCTGCATTGTATAATGCTAAACTCACATCAGATAAATTAAGTCTGGAGTAAAAACTTCACCCTTGTATGTGAAGGTCTTCGCATATTCTTGGCATTGCTGCAATCAGCTTTTGTAGCAAGTGGATGGCAATCAATATCTAATACATTTTATTCGGTTCTGTGGGAATTTGGCGAATAGTTGTGTGACAGAACAGTTCCGGCTGAAAAACTTTGTCACGCACGACATAAAGCATTTAATTTTAAAAGCGCGTCAGGAGCAGAGCACCGAGTACAAGCCTTTCTAGAGTGCAGTTCAAGGGAAACCGTTTTTCAGGTTAGTTTGCATTTCGAATAGCCATTGTTCATCATTCAATTGGTTCAACTCATAAACCAAGTTTCGCGAAGTTCAAGGGTCTGGAAAATTAAAACGCGAAACTTGTTTAGTTGTTAATGTTTTGTATTTTCCCTGTTTCATATCATTACTCTCGGTTCACTTTCGAAATTCATCAGTCTTTATCAGTCCAAATTTTAATTCGCGGTCGGGAAACGTGCATGATTTTCTTATTATAAGAACAGCTATAACGGAACTAGATTAAAAAATAAACTAAACTTAAAAAAATTATAAACTGTAGCCAGAATTTAGCGAATAAGGGATGAAAGAGGCAAAATTCAAGGTAAGCCCTGTTTTTAAAAAGTCTAAAGCGTTGTTCAACGCCTGGCTTGTCCAAGTCACTAAACATATAACAATATTTTTTAAAAGCTATGCGTAGGGGATATCAATTTTCTTTAAGGAAGAAATCATTTTTTAAAAAACTATACGTTCAGGGTAGGTAACCGAAGCGGCCCCTCCCCATAATCCACGGCTGAAAACTCGCTCTTTAATTTGTTCACTTAGAAAGAACATTTTTAAACCTTATAAGCTGGCAACTTAAACCATGCGATTTAAGTTTTTCTTGATTTTAATCCACAATATTATAACCAGTCCTGGTTAATCAACCCGGGCACTGTTAAAGTACTGGTCACCACAAGTTCGTACAAGACTGTTCATAATCTTTGAATATCAAGTTTTTTTTTATCACAGATGAATAACATCAAGATGCATGTATGCAGGGTACAAATTTAAATTCTTTTTGCTTCCTAAACAATGGAACATGTTTTCAGCAGAGAAGTAAAACTTTTCCATGCCATTTTTCAAACATTCATCAAAAGTTTTACTAACTGATTAAGTAACCTGTTGAAAATTCCGCTTACATGTAAATTCGTGCGCGCTGTTCAGTATAGTATATAGCAATAACTTAATTATTTCCGGAGTGTCTTAATTTCAAAAAACATCATCTTTAGCTAGTAAAGTACATAATTCGGAATTAACAAAAATCTTACATAAACTCTTTAATATTTTCGGCGGCGACTTTGCTTTCTTAAAAAGACAATTCTGTAAAAACGAAAATTGTCTTCTTAATCAAGCATGGCACAAAGTGGATGATGCACTTACTTTGAAAAGCTCTCATAATAAATGGCAACCTTACTTTTTAAAACAAATCTTCGTTAATTGTAAAAAAGAACCCTGCGCCATGCAATTGGTCCAAATCGATTGCGCAATTTTAGTCTCTGTTTCGCTAAAAGGCAAGATTGTACAGATTTTTTTATACCAAATAGTTACTTAGCTTTGTAGGCTTTTTGGTACAAGATCAACTTTTTTTTAGATAAATCTCAGCTTGGATTATTGTTTCAAAGCAGTTTGCAACATTTTTGAAAATAGAAATCAACCCTTTGTCAGATTTACTGAATAACGGGTATAATTTTATATATATCGGAAGTGATCTGTCATATAATAGTTATCACTTCAGAGGGTAAATATACAGAATGGCGATATTTGGTTCAGTTCCTTTAATTAATGTGTTAATAATCAAACTTTGTTCACTATAAGAATACTCGCCTGTAATTGGTCAAATTCTGTCAGGTGATTTGGGTATATCTAACTAGCAGTAATCATAGATTAGCGAAGTGCGTTCGATAGTTAAAAGGTTGGATAGGATGGCGATTTTTCTAGCACTGTGGTAGAGGGATTAAACTTAGTCCTGTGTAAAAACAATTAACACAAACAAGAAGTCAAATAATAAACTGTTGTGTAGTTTCATGGGAAGCTTACACAAGTGCCGTATTGGCTGAAATGACCCACACCCAGAACCTCTCGGAGAAATCCAAAATGGCGTCGATTTGGATCAACCAGAAAATCGATATTTTTTCCGCCTGCGCAAGATTATGATTGTGTTCTCCTGACGTCGAACGCAACGACAAAAACTCAATAGCTTTAAAAAATGCAGAAAGACCATGTACAAAATAAGTATTAAGTAAAGTTTGGCAAGTTTTAACGACTACATGCAGTACATCAGTCAAATTTTATATTCATGTTTATATTTAAGTATCCCTGTTAGATCTTTTCATTCCAAATATATAAACGCTTTTAATGGGATCAAATTTATAGGTACTTATAATGATGCTCGGATTGGCCGAAAATCAAGAACGTACAATTTAAGAACAAACTCAGGTTGAGGCTGAAATATAGTGAAAATGTTTCTTGTTGAAACTTAACTGAATCTTTTTAAAATTTACGTTCGCAATGTGCATAGTAAAAACAAAGAAGCACTGTTTAATTAATTCCTTGCAATTGCAATCTGCTATTGTTTTTTAAAAAGTGATAAACGTTTTCATGTAATACTTAAAGATCCTCTAACAATTAGCACCGTTTTCCAACGCCTTGTCTTTTTGTTTTGGTATTTTTTAATATTTCAAACCGTTTACAGCGAATCAAGAACAAACCAAAGTTGTTAAAAAACTTGCGCAGGTTTTATGTTTAAACATAGAATTAGTTAAACTGAGTCCACTTACTCGTCGTTTACGCTGAAACTGAGGTTTCGGTCTTGAAGCTTCTACTTCCTCTTCGACCCTTGGTAGCATTATAAAGTAAAGCGCGTTAAAATAATTTGATTGAAAAAAGAAGATTCTTAAAACGTCGGAAAAGGTAATTTTTACATATTACTGTTCAAGTTATTGTGACGAATCTGTTGAAACAGAGCGCGCGCATGTGTAGTCTAGGTACATACGCCTAAACAGACTTTTGTTTTGCTCCCTCAGAAAAATCGACATGCTCCCAGACTCCTGGCTGCAGCGCTGTGCTTCGAAGTCATGCATGGATTGTGTCCTGAGGCCGAGAACCAAAATCCTCAGTCGGTTCGACCTCGTTTAACCGCGTCCTCTTGTCCGAGAAGACGCCGAAGGTCTAACCATTTGTTAATGTTTTATACATAATTCAGCACCTTCTCCTTAATTATTTCAAGACCCTGAGTATTGGTCTGGCCGGAATCGAACCCGATAGACTGGCACCTTATCAACTAGGCTAACCAAACTAAACCTTAATAAAAATTATCGGCGTTTAATCGTCCGCCTTTTCATATATAAGTTTTCTGTTTAAACTCATCGCACCACACTACGTTTTTTGGTTAGTTCAATGAGAATTAGTTGCTATTTTACCGAGACTGACAGAAGGTATATCTTGTACGTCAGAATATGTAAACTGTATCGTTAACGTTCGTATTACTCTTTATGCCAATAGGCACGATTTTATGACCTCAGGCGTAGACCTGTTGAGTTTACTTAAATATCAACGGACCCTTGACGTACTTGCAAATCAGACCTAAGGATTACGAATTTGAGTTAAAGATTCGAGCCAAGATGGTTTTGGCCTCCATGGAACATTCACCTGGAAAAGCGGGGCATAAATATCTAGGAACTTGTATCACGGGCGACTAGCTCAATTTTCGGCGGGAAGTAACATTACTGTCACGTAATTATAACTATTATCAAAAAAGTGACAATCTATCAACTGCTAAAGACATGGTATTTTATTGTAAACATTTTTTGAATTGTACTTTTGAATCGCTTCAAAGAAAAAGAAAAAGCAAAAAAAAAATTAAATAAAATTTTTTTACTGTCACCGGAACTTACACCTGTCACGTGACTATTATTAAAAATGACAAAAATCTTACCAGCATTGTATTTATCAATGCCCACTGTATTTTACATAAAACATTGCCATCATATACACATGATAAGCTTTTTAAAGTTCGATATGTGGTGGCCTTCATACCCCAGAGTGGTAATAAAAAGTTCTTGGTCTTCAGCCGAACTCACTAAAAAGTTAAGGTTAGCACTCTCGTCCACATACCTCAAAACGACCTAATTAATATTCAAACCACTTGATCATTCAGATAACGATTTCATGAAACCGGAGAACTCACATTTTAACGTTTTCAGGATGTCCAATTCTGTTCTAAGACTGTTTGAGATGAATAAATTAATATGGAAAGCGATTAAAAGTGCAAATACTACAAAAGAATCAAGTTTGAAATTATAAAATCTACTATGCTTCTGATTTATATCTCAGACGGTCTCAGAACAGATTTGGGCGTCCTGAAAACATTAAAAATTGCCATAAACCGAAACTTCTCCGGTTTTATAAAATGGTTATCTGAACTATCAAGTGGTATGAATATAAAATTAGGTCCTTTTGAGGTATGTGAACGAGTGCTAACCCACCAACCTCGTTCAGTGAAATGACCCTGGGTACGAGGTTGGTAGCCCACTATTAATTTAAGAGACTGGGTACCAATTTAAAAATCATGGCGGATACAGGTTGTGATTGCGAGGGTGGTGAAGAAAAACAAAGTTATAGTAAAACCGTTACAAAGAAGAAACTAAAACGGCTTCAGGTAAAGGAAATTATGTCGTCTAATTCATTCTGTAATCAAAGTTAAGATTAACAAATCTGAATTCTTTTTTTTATATGCTAAGGTTTTTTGAATTTAATGAGAAGCAATGTCTCTGACAGTCAGAAGTCTAGTCTAGACTGCAGATAGCTTAGCTAATCGTGGTTGGCTAATCTATTGAACTAGAGGTAATTACATCATTTAACAGAAAGACGAGTTTGAAATTTAAAGATAATGATATCAGTTTGTGTTTTTTTCTATTTGTTCTTTAGATCAACTTTTGTTTTATCGATTATTTTTTACTCTTGGTTTGCAATCATTTAATCTCTTTTATCACTCGTATGATTACTACAGTATGCTATGGCAAGCCAATTGTAGCAAAATTTAATCCATTGAAATATATATTCAATCCAATACTTTACAGAATATTCTT
>JAOTRI020115488.1:0-12611 GCA_028564885.2 Zoanthus sanctaehelenae | reverse complement strand
CGACCCGAATAGATTCTAGCTTTTGAGCCCGCAAGCAACACCGAGATTAGTATGCGTTCTCCTTCGTCGAACGCAACTAAAATGAGCACCCGACTATACGAGCTTTTTATAGTTATTTTGGGTTTCCTAACACTATAGTTATATTTGTACTTATGTTTCCAATGGATGTACTGTATTCGAAAGTTGTGGAAAAAAAATTGCTGTTGTTGTTGTTGTAGTACACACTCGTTTACAACGAAAACGCTGACATTAATATATTATTCAAGAACATTGTTGAGATTTGCAGTTGCATTTTATAACTTGTATGTCTATTTAAATCACAAATTTTTCATCTTGATATTGTGTGTAAAGTAACCGCACTGAGTGTTGAGCATAAAATCAAGTCTCTAGACTTAACCTCTTTTCAAACTTTATTCACGGTAGGTTAAACATTATTTCGCAAAATGTCGCCAAAATCACAACTAAAAGAAGACATATAAACTACATATAGCTGCCTAGACGAGTTTTACGGGGCAAAACCTCTTTTAGAAAGACTTCAGACAGTATTTTCTGAGGATAACTGTAAATATCGTAATGTAAAGAAACAAAATTGCCGACATAGCTAAGAAACTGATTGAACAAGGAGCTGAGGAAGAAGTAAAATCGTACTGGGACCAGGGAGGTAAAGCCAGAACAGTGTATTTACTTGCGGACGAGAAATTTAATCGGTATGAAAGTAAATATTGGGAAAAGCGGAAATGTGAAAAAGATGAATGCAATTCTCAAACCATACAAGAAATGACTTCCTGGCTAAAGCGTGAGAATCTAAGCTACATCAAGGTAGACTGGAAAAGCTATTAGCCCCCTCTTGGGATAGGATCTTCAAAAAGGAGGCTTAACATTGGTTGGAAAAATACAGAAATGACGGAGAAGAACAATTACAACGTTTTCTAAAATTTATTCCGAAGGGCTGATGACTAGATCAGGTTAAAACCTACAAGAGAAATGAACAGGCATGGAAGGTCTTAGATTTAGAGTTCAAGGACAAGAGAAAGCTGATGGACAGTCTCCTGTTAGAAATAAAGATCTATTAAAAGAGATTCTAAATCTTTGGTGGTTTACAGTACGATGCTACGAAGCTACGTGAGTTACATGGAAGACAACGGTTCCCCTAATGTCACCGTTCTTTATGTCCCAGATTCTGTCAAGGACTAACGTTGAATACAGACGAGATAGGCAAAGACAAATGAGCAAAGAGACCGTTTTAACCCTGATCGAATCTCATCATCAAGATGTAAGTTTACGCTCCAGGGGGAAAACCAAAGTTGAAAACAAATTTGAACGAAACAAAAAGTTCGTTTCAAAAAGCCTAAGGCAGAAGAGGACTGAATCATTGGATGTACAACAAAACATTTGCTGCAGGATTGCTTAAACTTCCAAAACTCTTCACTAAGCGAACGTTCGCAGCTTGTAAACAAAACCAACGGTGTCGCAAACGCTTAAGACTCAAATCTAATTTAACTTCATCTGACAAGTGTAAAAACAACCACCATCGTCTCCTTCATAACGAAAGAGTGAAAAATCCTAACTAAAGAGACAACCAGGAAAAGAAAACAGCGTGGCTGGTCTATTTTTAGTGCCAACTATTCATTTACTAAACTTTGACAAAGCGGCAGAGTGTTTTCCTGCTATGAAGATCTAACACAAGCCTTTTATCAAAGAACACAGCGAGGGAGCCCAATACACCTGACAATGAATTTAGCAAGAGGAAATTCAAGGTCCGAAGACTCACACCACTTAGAGATCACACTTATGCCTACCAACGATGATAGTATAACAAAGTCTATCTCCTTATTTACAGATATAAGACCTTGCAGCAACGCCAAGACAGTGTCAAAGAAGTCTATAGAAAAATAGGAACATCTAAAGACAGAGTCAGGTAAACTACACATTTCTGGTGAATTTATAGATCCTATACCGACATCCACAATCTATCTAACAAAGCCGGAGAACTGATTGCCAAGAAATTGCTTTGGCTGGGTACGCCTTGGAAAAATGCAACTCAGTAAGTACAACAACAACCATCCATTCAGTTGATGTTGGGACAGTCAGTATTACTGAGGATAAAAGGAACCTCATTCACCAAGATGAAAAACAACCTAATAAAGTCACGCGCCGAGTCAACGACGCTAGTCAATTACCGTATCCAAATAAAGTTGTCTTGGAAAGAAACTGGTCTACCGAAGTGAAGTACTCATGACATCGCCTACAGAGGATTGCTGTCATCAGAGGAGACCTCAAAATCGTGGAAGAAAAATACAGAAGCTTGTAGACAACAGTTCGTTGCTGAAATACCGGTTGATCAGATAGATCATTCTCAACTAGAGTGGTACCTTCCAGTACAAGCTGTCTTTACACCATAGAAGCCAACAAAAGTGTTGGATTCATCATGTAAAGGGCATGATGGTCTATCTCTCAACAACCTACTGGAGAAAGGTCCTAACTACATTAATAGTGTGTACAATGTTCTCATGGTATGGAAATGGGACAATGTTGTATTCTTAGGGGATAACCGTAAAAAGTTCAATCAGATTCTAGTGCACTCTTTTGATCAAGTTTGCCATCGTTTCTTATGGAGAAAGAATCTAGACGAACCTCCTACTGTATACCAGTGTCTAGGCTCAGTTTCGGACATAAGCCAGCGTCAGTTATTGCAACCAACGCATTCAATACACTAGCAAAGACCTCCGAGAAGAAGTTTTACTTATTAATCTTTAAGTTTGACCGGCAATTAAAACCTGCCTATGCCTGAGGTCTACCAGAAGATTACGGATTCTCCGATGGAGCGAAGTTAGGTGTTAAATTCCTCAGATGGAAACTGAAACAAAAGTCCTACAAATGTGTTCCAATTATGATCAAACCATTTGTAGCGAAATTAAAAGAGTCCATTCTACGATTTGAGTTACTTGGATGCCTTGCATTAATCAGAATTTATAAGAGCCTTATGAAAGCGCTTGACTTTGCCAAGATAAGCGAATGCCGGAAGACCTCCATGGTTGACTCGTCAAGAATAATCTCTTGGATAAAAAAACCCCACAGAGTTCAGACCCTTTGTGTCAGCAAGAGTAGCAGAGATCCAAGAAACAGTTAATGTTGATCATTTCCAATACTTCAAATCAAACAGTAACCCAAGAGACGCACTTACAAGGGGTATAAAAGCCAAAAATTTTAAGTATTGGCATGAAGACCCTGTTTTTCTCCGACGATCAGAAAGTGAGTGGCCGAGCTTTGAAAGCACTTTCGAAAACAAGAATGAATACGCCATTGAGACCAAAAAGGAGAATAAACCTACAAAAAAGGGGGAAGTCTGAGTCGATTATTCAGATATAATAGAGAAATGTACACGGCAGTATACTTAAAGGACAAACCATTAGACAGCCTCATCCTTTCTCAGCTTTTGGAATCATGTCCCACCTTTACAAAAAAAAGGAAAACCTTGGCCTTTGTCATGCAATTAGCAACGATGGATCTCTCATTTTTCAGAAACTAAACGATGAAGAGATAATGCTCTATAAAACTAGACGCCTACACACGCGTTTACTCGGGCTACATAATGCTTGGATTCAAAATTATGTTCTAAATTTTATTTATGCCAGGTGTTGTGCTTGTGCCGTTAACCGCAAGCTATAATTCAATGTCTAAAAACAAAGTATGAAGAAAATCTCTTACATCATAGTCATTGTCAATTAGCAGTTTACAAAAAATCAAGAACCATTTTTCGATCATAAATTAATCCTCGTCAGTTTTGTGAAAAATGTGAGAACTGTCACTTCTCAGGTAGATCAAGGCATGGGCCGAGTGCAAAAAGCTGACTTAAATACAATATAAATTCTTAAAAATCAAACATCCAAAGTTTGGTTCCCAAAATTACAGGATCTACTTGAATTACATTTATGCACTTTTTGGCAAAGATACGTGACATGTTTCCTAAAAGTCCGTTATTTCGGCGGGTTTTTCTAGTACACACCTTCGGCTAAAAATTACCAGCTACGGCAATCGTTCTCAAGACCATAAAACCCACAAAGTTAAAGTTTTTAAAATCAAATTTTATAATTCTAAGTGAACCTTGGCGAAAACCTAAACATTTGGAACAAAATTTTGAAATAAAACTTAAATCGAGTGCGTTTGACCGTTACGAAGCTATGTTATTTTGTATATGACGGAAATTTTTCATAGGCTCAGTTAATTTCGTAGAGTTTAGCATAACTGAAACCAGTGTTTGATATTGCTTTTGTTTGGGAGATCGATTTGAAGCTGGTAATCGCTTGATTTACCAAAGCTGGTTAAATGCGACCGCCATTTTAGAGCTTTTAGCTTCAAGGAAAAGGGTTGCGATGGCAACGAGATATGTTTGCTTGGTTGTTTCAATATGGCGGCCAGGAAATAACAAGATTGCATAGAGGCAAACATCGCAATCCAAAATAAAAACCTCGGGAAAAATGATCTACTTACAACCAGGGTTATTTCCAGTTTAAATCGCCAATGTTGAGACAAATACGTTCTTATATTGTGTTGTTTTCGTTCGTAAACCTAGTATAAAGATGATGTTTTTGAAGTTCAAAGGCCTGAATAAAAATTGTAAACATTGTCTCGCGGTTTGTTTAATACGGGGTTAGCACTATAACACGAAACTTACAATTTAAAATGACTAGAATGGAACACACATGATTCTCTGTAACTCTGAGTTTCGTGCTTACGCACTCGTCAGACAGATTGTATTTCGCTCTGCACCAAAGTGTATTGAGCACTTTTAAACAACATTTTGCTACAGTTTCCATTAACACGAAACTTAAAAATTTTTCGAATTCTGGCGCACAGTTTGTTAAAAATAAGTAGTTGTTTGAAATAATAAATTAGTTCGACGCGCTATCACGAAATCTAAATTAACTTCCCAAGTGTTCCCGAGTTGCTGTAAAAAGGTCAAAGCCAAACGGTTTGGAAAAGTACATTTTTTTGGTGGCAAAAATGTAGACAACTTTCGAGTGAATCAGAAAATCTTCAATTTAAAATCGGTTGTTTTTAACAGCTCGTTCAATTAAGACAAGAAACCAGCAGACAAAAAGAATTATTTAAAGCATTTTTCAAGTCAGGCTTGGCTAAAACTTTCTACCGCACAGAGAGTAGTTCACTCGGTGAGAAATTGCAGGGCTTGCCAACTACAACATCTTCCATATATATCAATAACTATTCCCCATAAAATCCAATTTTCTAAAGAGAACAAATTTGATACAAACTGCAACAGCTCACGAACTTAAAAAGCAGGATAATATTAAAGCTACAACCTCTGCAATAAAAGAAACAGCAAAAAACCTGTATAATGAAATTAATGAACCATTTAAAGAGAATATAATTATTTTAATGAGGCTATTGCTAAAATTCCACAATTACAACTGCAAGTTAAGAAGAGCTCAGCAATAATTAAAAAAAAAACTAAAGGAGGAAACAAGCAAGGTGTCAGAAACAAAATATTGAGGAACACTGGCGAGAAATTCAATGTAACAATATTTCTTGGTACACGGCAGTCCTTCAGTCAGAGAGAAAAACCAAGGAAGGCATTTTGTTTTGAAACCCTACAGGAAGCTGTGAAAAGGACTCAGAAACGAAAAGCACAAGAAGAGGCTGGCCTGAGAGTCCCAAAGCGTCTTTCTGCCTAGCCCAGTTCCACTGACTTGGATGAGATGGGCCTGTTGGAAGAAGAACAGAAAATGAACGAAGAAGATAAGGTAAATCTAAAAATTTTTTAATGCATCAAAATGCTTAATACAAGTTGTTCCTTCTAACTAGAGAAGAAATATCAAAATGCACACAAACAAATATAATTAAAACTCTCAATTATTTTTATATGTAACTTACATTAGTCATTACATTTAAACAAATATGATGATTAATAAATTACATCTTATAAATATTAATTTTGGCCAATTTACAATAAGTTATTTGCAGAATGAAATGAGGATCAAGTCACGATCAGTATTAAGGAATAATGCCTAATAGAGAATGAGTTAAGGTTTTGTTTTATATTGTGAAATCAAATGATATCTGCAATCATAATTTTTAGGCAGCAAATTTATGCTTGCATGTTGTCAAAATTTTAATCTCTAAAGAACTTTGCTTGTAAATAATCCTACAGGGAAAATCTTTATTCAGATTCAGCAAGGAAGTTGCCATGCCAATGCAGTTACTTAATATGAAGGTTCGAAAACCATAAACATAGTGTCTGCAACTGCAGGTACAGCTAGTAGAGCTATAATAAATGTTTTAATTAAATATATAAAAATTGTACTTTGTTTAGAAAAAAATAATTCACAGTCTAGAAAAAGTGATAAGTTAACTAAACTTTAATCAGTTTGAACAGGCAATAATGACTGTAATTCTAAAAACTTCAGGAATTTATTTTTAAAGTAAGGAGGCTAACAATATGAACATGGGTGAATTAACATGATTGAATTTTAAAACTTTATACTGCATGTACATGACAAATTATAAAATAATAGTTCTCACACTTTTGGCATATCTTTTAGGATTCTCTTGCTTATACTGTTAAATTTAATTATTTCTTTAGTTCCTGATGATGATGGCTATGTGCAGATTCAAACAACTCTGGCAACAAATGCTCAAAAAGTGCTTGGCATTTGCCCTGAAGTTGTAAATCTTGATGTAGCCAGGAGAAGGCTGAAGGACTGTCCATCCACAGACAACAAGCATAACTATGAAACTGTACTTGCATGAGCACAAACAGAAGTACTTGCAGCCTATAGTCAGCTAAAAAGGGCAGTTCATGAGTGGGAAGTTAGCCACATAAGAAAAATGGGTGCAGAGCCTTGTGCAGACGAACTAAAGAAGGCCCCTGAAGTACACAAAAAGTACAAGTCCCTTCAAATTGCCAGTCAACTTTTAAACTGGAAAATAACGGTACATTTGTGGTCATTTTAATTACATTAATATATTGTGTTTCAAATTTATCACTGACGACAACATATCCTAATAGTGCAATGGAACAAAGTAAATTTTTTTAAAAAACAAATGCTTAAATTCTGATTAAAAACATTGAAATCACATAATATATTACATAATTATGTAGAACAACAACAACAACAATAGTTTATTCCACCTTGAGATTGGTTATTTTTACCATTCAAAATCAAAGTTAAAATGTGCAGGCTAGATGCTGGCTACCCAGAATACCCATATGGGGCTATATACAAGCTAGGTAGCCTGAGAACTCTTTTTTAATCTGTATATAAACATATTTAAAAAAAGCACACACTTACAGACACAAAATTTAAAAAAAACTCAACTACTTGAGTATCGCCTCAATATTTTTCCTAATATAAATAAAGCTCAAAATAATTATATTCATGATCAGTTAATCATATTTTTTTGAATTAGAAAATGAAATGTGATAATTATGTAATATAATTTATTTTGTATTAAAAATTAGCCAGTTGAAAGATCAAGTACTTGTAAAATCTTTTCAAAAACTCAGAATGGCAACGGGTGCTTGCTATTTAAAATAAAAAATATAAATCTGACATTTATTCAGATTGATTTTTTCAACAAAACGAAAACAGCACTGAGGCACATCACGATACACGGTACTAAATTTAATTCGAATTACGTACGGTACATTTATAGACGGCATTTGGTATATTACCAAATATACAAGTAATTTTAAAACTATAATACAGAGTATACTGTATATAGTACTAAGAGCATATCTCTGAATATCTCTGCGTTTATAAAATTTTCTAATAACTAAAAACTTCGCTTCGCGTTTTAACTATAATTAATGTTATTTAATTTCTATCGTTTCGTGTGCCACGAACGTTAGATTATTGGGGTTTCTTAAAGGTCTAGGTTTTTACAACTTGAATCACGCTTTTTGGCCGCATGGTACCGCGCTTAATTAGAGTGAAAGTTTTACTGATAGCTAGCTATAGGGAGAATAAAGAAGCACCTACATCTAGATTGATTAGTCAGCAGAACCTGTTCGTTATCAAACCAACATAAACCTCATGAACAGCTTTTATTTTTGTTAATTAATTTGAGAGCAGAATTCTACTAAAGGCATGAATGATGCTTGCTATTTCAGCCACATGCATGTGCACGATCGTAAGGTAATTCTTAAAGAACTGTGTATTCTGAGCGAAAAATAATTGAATTAATTCTTATAATCTCATATAATCTCGTTCTTGTTCTCAAAGAATAAAGAACTTTTGCGTTTTGTCTCTCATATTAACGATAATTGATTACTAAAAAGATGAATAATTCCTGAAATACGTTTCTAATTGCCGTGGCGAGGAAGATATAGGCCTTTCTAGGTGTGCTGATTAACTTTGGCTTAAACCTCCGTTTAAATTAATTTTTGAGCTAGAAAACTTTATCTTCAGATCCAAATGAAGTGTATGTTTCACATTCGAACTGAGTTCAACTTCGTTTTTTGACGACGATAGTGCTCGAATATAGCGGTCTTCCAGTCGTTAGAGACCACCAAAAAATTTACCGAGCAACCGATTTTTAGTGAAATTAAAAGTCTGGTTGTCTGGGGAAAAACAATGGACAACCCAGCCAAAACGTAATTAGAAAATAAATTAACCATAAACAGCACCTGGCCTATGCGACGGTTTTGTTTTTTCAATGTCTGGTAGTATGGAATTAGTAATTATTTGCCTTTAGGGAGTGGTTGCCGCCAAAATGTGGATGTGTATTTTAACCCTTTGACTCCTAAAAGGGCCTAAACCGCCTGCACGATACGGTACTGAGTTAAAGAATTCAATCTTTCTTAAACAAGAATACAATGTTTCGACTTCAGTTTTAAATCAAACTTGAGTATTTTCTTTAAATTCGGAAAGCCAGAGATGGAAGAATAAAATGTCATTTCTGCAGTAAGTCCTTAGTTGAAGTGCAAAAATTGAAAAAAATACCGTTTTGCGTCGTTCTTGGAACGGGAAAAATCAACGATGTTTGGCCTAGGATTTTTTGATGAAATTTTAATTCCCAGCAAACAAAAAAGCTTTCATAACAAAATTCAGACCTAGTACTGAGATAGAGTGCAAATGTTTAGTATTTTTTCAGTTTTCGGATCGAGCTACAGCCGTCTCTTCGTGCCAATCTTGCCCCAACGTGTTTCCTGCTATTTGCACGACCTAAGTGCATTCTGGGATATCCCTAAATTTTTGACAAGGACCTTGACCTTGACTTTAAAGGAATACAATTCGGCACAATAATTTAGCTATTCTTATTCCGTTAAAATCAAGTTGGAATTTTGTCACATCCCACTCTTTCGAATTCCTTCGAATTTACAATTATGTACTCGTACGAATACGAGTGCAAGTGCATACTAACACGTGGTTAAAGAGCAAATGGAAATCAGAACTCTGCATGATATGTCACATTTCGCACCAAAAGGAAGACACCTCGATGCCGTGGAAAGCAGAATACGAACGTGCTGCAATTTTGTTACGTGAGGCAGCCACCATTCTATCAGCTGGAACTCTCCCTTCCTCCTCAGCAAGTTCAAGTATAACTGCTTCTTTGTCGCCAAGTCTAACAGTGCTGTCTAATCCTTCACCCTGCAGCCCAAGTGTGGTAACTCTTCTGTCGACAAGTCCCAGTGTGACTTCTCCCCTGTCAAGAAGTCAAAGTGTGACTACTCCTCCGTCGACATGTCAAACCCCAGTTCAATCACAAATTCAGTGTGATTCCACACTACGTTCTCTACAAAATCATAAAAAATCTGTTCTCCCCATATGCAAGCAATTCTCTACGCTCTTATTCAAGTTCTCGAGCCACAACTACTATGGTTAGCCATCCTCCCTACAAGTGGACGCAGATTTAGGGGAGGGGCCGCTAGGGTCGCGGCCCCCCCTTTTAATGGAACAAGTTAATTTTTTAATGGACTATATATCGACCAAAAATCAATCGAAATTTTGTTACTGCATGCACTAATTATTAAAAAGATAGCTTTACCACCTTTTATTAATCTCACAAATACAAAACTTTGATCAAAATTTGAAATGTTTTAACAATCGTGAGTGAGAAACAAAGCACCCACATACCGCGCGACGTTTGGCTTGCTACCGCGTAGGGCCTGTGTCTTTGCGGGAGTTCTTCGTTTACTGATTATTTAATCTGCAACGAATCTTGAAAATTGTATTATGGCGAATTCTTCTTGGAAAATATCTCATCAAGAATGTAGTTTGAAATTCATGAATAAAACCCCTGGTTCTCCATCCAAAAACAGAACCCATGGAATCAATTCCCTGATAAACCAAGTCGACAGCGGCAATGAAGTAAGGGTGGCAAGCAGTGGAAACAGTGACAATCAACTGCAAATTCAGGTAGGCTACATTTGAGGATTATTGAGGTCAAACCAAGTCAATAGTCCGGCGGTATATATCTTACTGTAAAATAATTGCAATGAACAGCTTTAGAAGCTTAAGTTCTAGGCTAAGACTGCACATGATTTCACGCAAAGTGAAATTTCTCATATTCTTATACATTGGGACGAGAGAATTCGAAGTTAGATGAAAGTTTATGAAACCCAGACTTGACTAGTAACCAGCTTATTAATATGTGACTGCGGCCGTAACTGCATGTAATCTCAAATTTTGTTCACTGGCACAAGTTTTTTTATATATATATCATCTAAAAATTAGCCCTTAAAAACAGTTAAACTATTGATTTTGTTCAAAGAAAACCTGCTTGGAAGTGATGCAATTGACTCTGTCTAGTCTAGTGATCTAGTCTGAAAAAATGGAAAAAAACGTGTGAACGGTTCTAAAGTGAAGTAGGAACTGATCATGAGGCGGAAACCAGAGGGAGATTTCAGCTTTCCTTCTACACAGTTTAGGGACAGCAGCGAACCGGGTAGTGTTAAACAGAGATATTGCTGCAGGGAATGGCTTGTAATGTACGGTACTCTGTGCTACTCGAAATCAACAGATGGTATATTTTGTTTGTGCTGTGTTCTTTTCCCTACGCCAGCCCATCATGGACAAAGAGCAGCAAATCTAATAAAAACGCGTTACCGCAACTGGAAAAACGCTAAGGAAGATTTTTGCAAGAAAATGACAAAATACTACCATCTAGATTCGGTAACAAAGATGAAGGATTTCCTAGAAATGATGAAGAACTCATCACTTGTCATCACAAACCGCTTTTCGCAACAGAAACAAGATCGGGTTGCTAAAAACAGACGGCACTTAAAGTCCATCATCAAATGCTTAGAATTTTGTGGACGGCAGGGCATTGGTTTTAGAGGTCACCGAGATGATGCCACATCAGACAATCTAAATCAAGAGAACTTCAAGGCTTTGCTAAACTTCAGGATTGATGCTGGGGATGCAGAGCTTCGCGACCATCTCAAAACATGTGCCCACAATGCCTTGTATATTTCCAAGAGATCGCAAAATGAGTTATTAAGAGTCGATGTCGACAAAAATCAAAGACACCGTGCCAACTCTTGAAAAATCAATTTCGCTCATATTCTGGATTTAGGTACCCTATTATATTAAAATCAACAACCATGCATTTGGTTTTTGAAAATAACGTTTCATTTTCGAGTAATTTGAATTTTTGTCGAACGATGTAAATAAATAATTTATGCTAATTTTGCAGGTATGAAATGGCGAGAAATTGGTGGCGTCGTTTGATTAATACAGCAAGTCATCATGCTTAACACGTTTATAAGATAAAAATAATACCTATTTTCTTTCATTTGGGAGAATTTTAGATTTGTAGCTGATATCAGTAGTAATACCACCTACAGTACAACCTCTAACCATACGGTTCCTAAGCCGGAAAATGACCAAATATGGTCAAAAAATCCAAATATGGTATTAAAAATGGGCTGAGACGAAATGAAACGCGTCCCAGACCCCAGGACCCTATTTGGGCATAAACCGGAAATGACCGCGCCCTCGCCCCAGACCCCTTGACCGGAAGTGATCGAAAAAACGCTCGGAAAACGCTCGGCAGCCAATGAGAAGAGGAAAAAAGACATTTTGGATAAGAGAGGGACTGGACATGTCTATAAAAATAGGGCAGATGTGTCACTGCTTATCAATTGCTGCCAATATGATTGGGAGTTGGATCAAAACAGACAAGCAGTGCATTACAGAAGAGATAGAGCGGATAAGTTATATATGCCGCTGCTATGTCATTGAAGAAGGTGATAAGTATGAGGCGTGGTTGCATAGCATGATTGATGAAGATGCTAAACGGTACAAGTACCCGCAAGGTTTGTGTATTAGTGAGTGTTCGGAGCTAAAGAAGAAAAGAGCTGCTATTTATCAAGCACTGAGTGACTATGCCAAAGAGTTGGTGGAAGAGGAGAGACGAAAGAGCCAGAAGATGTGGGATGAGTATCATGCTCTCATGTTTGCGAAACAGGAAAAAGAAATGTTAACTGAAGAAACATCTAAATATTTTCATAAAATGAATGTGAATGAACCAATGAAACAATGAAACTGACACGTGTGACGTTATTAATTGGACATGGATTAGAGTAGAAAGCCTTCGGTAGCTCAGTAGGTAGAGCTATGGACTGTAGATCCACATGTCACGGGTTC
>JAOTRI020115477.1:0-12612 GCA_028564885.2 Zoanthus sanctaehelenae | reverse complement strand
ACTTCTGATTTTTGTGTTTACGTTTTGTGAAACAACTTAAAATTTACATAAAAAATCTATTCATCCTTCCCGCGCCGTACTGTCTAGACCTGTCTAGACTAGCTGCTGTGCGTTTTTTTCGCAAACTTGAAAGAACTTGAATGAAGTTGTAATTATTTGTAATGTGCTATTTGATCGCAAACTTACGCAAGAAATGTGGTTTGACAGATACAATGTGCTTCCCTAAGAGTAAATACTATAAAAAAGTGAGATTATGAAGTAAAACTGCCTTACGTTTTTTTTAAAAAAAGTTAAGTAACTTCAATTTAGGCGTGCGATCAATCACACGCCTTGTACGATCGGGGTGTGTGCCAAGGTGTGCGCATGCGATCGCACGCCTCTCAGTGAGAGGCCTGATACACTCAACCAAATTTGATCAAATATGACGAAGATAAGATTTCTCAGCCGATTTGTATCAG
Organism: Zoanthus sanctaehelenae; assembly: GCA_028564885.2. Taxonomy (NCBI): domain Eukaryota; kingdom Metazoa; phylum Cnidaria; class Anthozoa; order Zoantharia; family Zoanthidae; genus Zoanthus; species Zoanthus sanctaehelenae. The sequence goes on along the minus strand of JAOTRI020115477.1, from coordinate 12,154 downwards.
AAATGTTTGATTCTTTGCAGTAAGATTCAAATAAATGTGCTCCACAATTTGGGTTTAACAGTTGTGTTACCATGGCAACATACTGGGTTTCAGACCTCCCTAATAATAAAGGAATTTCTGGTCAGGTTTGGTGTTCTATTTTCATATTTGCAAATGCTGTTTCATATACACGATCCAACAAGCATGTAAAATATGTTAGTTAGTGTTTTTGGTCTTGTTTAACATTTTTTGAGCTGAAAATCACTTAAATATTGAAATCAGTAATAAGAAATAAATAATGAAATATGTATTTTGCAGGAAGAGACTGATTCTGATGATGATTGGCCAACTACCAGTACTGATTCGGACACAAGCTCTAGTTCCGATGATGATTTTAGGCCAGGGGAACTGACTGCCAGCATGTTCTTGAAAAAGACATCTAAGTGAGTCAGTCGTGGATGCAGGCAGTGTTTATAGTCTGTGATTCTTCTTAAGTAGTTCTTTACGGTGTGGCTTTTATCAAATGATAGCATTCTGTAGTCAAGTTAAGGTGACTATGGACCTATTAGAATTACTAGATTGCAAAGCTAACACAACATTCGCATGAAACCTTTTTCTAACTACTGTACTTAGGCTTGGACAAAGAAATGTTTAGCTTAATTAATGAATACCATGTGGAAAGTTTGTTTGAAGTGAAAAATTGTAACCTGTTGATTGCAAGCTTGTCTAAATTTAGTTGGCACATACATAGCAATTATTGTTGAGCATACAAAGTAGACCCTGAAAGAGTAGATCCATTTCTATTCAGGGGGGAAGTGAGTATGCTAAATTAACATGATAATGAAGGAATGACTTGATTGTCCTGCTGCCTCTTTAGTGGTCAGTATGTGAATAAACACTTCATACATCATAGTTCATGGAACTTTATTATTGGAAGGTCTAGTGCAAAAATGATGTATGTGACTTTTAGTCAAGCTCTTGTCTCTCCCTTTGCATTATCCCTATTATTTCTTTAAAACCTTTGGGAGAATTGATGGGTCTAGTGCAAAAATAATGTAAATGACTTTTAATCAAGCTCTTGTCTCTCCCTACATTATCCCTATTATTTCTTTAAAACCATTGGGAGAATTGAAGGGTCTAGTGCAAAAATAATGTAAGTGACTTTTGATCAAGCTCTTGTCTCTCCCTACATTAAACTTATGATGTCTTTAAAACCTTTGGGAGAATTGAAGAGTCTAGTGCAAAAATGATGTATGTGACTTTCGATCAAGCTCTTGTCTCTCCTTACATTAAACTTATGATGTCTTTAAAACCTTTGGGAGAATTAGCTTTTCATACAAAGTCACATAGTTGGCAATAACTAGACCCTTCAATTCTTTCTTGCAATTTTTGTCACACTATACAAATATTGGGCAACCAAATCTGTCAGAACAGTCGCCCATTTGCCAACCTCCTTTTTTGCTGTTAGGTTGTTTTTAGTTGAATTCCAGACTTTGGATCACAAAATCAATAAAATGTAGCAACCAAATTGATATTCTTGGCGATGTATTTAAAAAGTACACCCACTGAAAGGTGACTTACAAAATAACTAAGTGCTTACTGATATTGGAATATATAATTTCATTCAGAGGCTAAGCTGTAAAAACTGATCTGTTGTCTATAACGTTAGTGGCATTTGTAATACAAACACAGTGTATTCATTTTACCAGTTAATGTATAGATAAATTCTGAATTTCATCTTCATTAAAAATTTGTAATAGTTATTTTTTTCATTGTATTTTTTCCATTCCTTGAACACACAAATTAAAATAAATTTAAGTGTGTGATTGTTAGTATAACCAGTTAACAGTATGTTGTTCTTTCAATCTCACTATTTTTTAGTTTTTAGTACAAAAATCAACTTGCTATCAAAACACTTCATCTTCACTGCTATTCCATTCTAAGTTAGCAATCTCCCGGGAATGCCTTCAATGACAGGTCTTTAATTTTACCTGTTGGCTCAAAGTGCTGTAGTACAGCATTTGGAACAACACATCCTTTTCTGATACTTTCTGATGTATGGAAATTACACAAATGGAAGCAGAATCATTTTCAAGAGACTTTGGCTCACTTTGTAACTGTAAGTAGTAATAAATTGTTTGTACTTTCAGAGAGTCGTCAAAAGATGCAGAGAAAAAGCGAAAAGTAAGAGATAAGAAAGTCCAAAAAGTAAAAACTTTGTTTAAAGAGGAAGATGAAGGCACAGGATGGACTCATGTCAAGTCGTCATCAGTGAGTATTCCTGATAAGATGTTGCAATTATCTTTGTTTGACAAAATATGTATAAAACAAGGTTTGCTACTTGAGTACCAATGAAAAGACATAAAGTAGTGTTACTGATTTCACAGCACAAGTAGTACAGTTTGATAGGTTCAGTATCTTCCGATCCCAGACACAGAATTCTAGGTTTTGTTTCAGTTCTGCCAAAATTTGCAAGTATTATGTGTTTTTACTTTTCTGCAAAAGCCTGCTCACACCCATGGACCTGGCTGTTACCTCTGGTTTCTGTATTCTTAAGCAGATGAAAGTCTTTGACTTCTGGATAAGACACTAAATCATTGTGGGCTAGCTCCCAAGACATGCTTCTACTCATTTACCTACCCCAGAAGGGTGAAAAGCTTGGTTAGCTTAGGCAGGAAACAGGTAACGCAATTACTAAAACGTCGTTGACACTTGGCAATTAATAGATTACTGACATAGCTTAATGCCTTGGTTTTTACCTTAGATTAGTAAGTATCAAGCAGTTTCTTAGATTTCGAGAAATACTCTGTCTATTTAGGTAATTTCTTTAATAAAAATATCATTAAGCATTAGAGCACAACTTTCTATGACTTCGGCGAAATAGAGCACGCGTGATGTTGGGAGAAACACGAGAACATTGTAAAATCACAAGCTGCAGGCAAGTGATTTTACAACGTTTTGAGTGTCTCTTCAACATCACAAGTGCTCTATTTCGCCTAAAAGTCATAGAAAGTTGTGCTCTAATGCTTTTATGATATAGCAAAACAAGCAAGTGGAAACCATAACTTCATCGGTGTAATAAAGCATAGATTTGAACCAATAAGAGCGGGCGTTATATCGTAGCTATATTATAAATAACAATAATGGATTTAAACCAAAAGTTTTGTTTTGTGTTTATAAGGTTTTAGAAACAACAGTTTAAAAACTGATTTTAATTTGAAATGTTGATTACTATAGGAGAGGGCCAAAGCTTTGTTTCCAAAAGATACAGAGATTACTCATGATGTGGTTTTGAAGAAGCTTCATGAGATTGTGTCAGGCAGAGGAAAGAAGGTATAAAGACTTTAAATCGTGAATGAAATCTTGAATTAGTATTATTTTGTAGTTGTTGTAATACTTTTGCTATAAAATTAATTATGGAGGGCAAAGTTTAAAAAAGTGCCCCCCTCCCCTCTCTTGTTCCATTTTGTTGATTATCAGCACATCTGTTCTTTATTTATGATGTCATTAACACAGTTTGTCATAGAAGTTATATATTGCCAAATTTTAGCTCAGATCATACTGTCATTTTTCTATATTTTCCAATTTTTGAATGAAAATGTACTGTATGCTTTGAAAATTGTACTGATCCTGGGTCATAGATTGAAGTAAAGAGTGTGACTGGTTATTACATTGGCATCCTAACTGTAACTTCCAATCAGTCTGTTAATATATTGTGTTTAGTTTAAATACTTTTAATTAGAATTCTTGATTTTTAAATTGTCCTGGGGTTATGTTTCAGAACAACTCTAGAATAGCTGTGTTTATTGGCATTTCTTTGTTTTAGCTTAATATCTTGTGCAAGTTAGTGATTGTACACATTTTATGATGTATTCTCAAGTTCCGTTGCTGCAATGGCGACAAAAATTATTTTTTGTCAAAGAGAACTTTTCTCTACCCTGGAGAATTCCTGGAAGTCAGTGATCACCGTGATAGTGTCATAGTCTTTGTTTTTTTAACCTAACCTCAAAAATGTACGTCTAAGAGTTTCTAATAATGTGTTCACATTTGAATATTGACAAAGCATTGATAGCATCATTGTTTACACACTGCTTCATTAGCATAAAACTCTATGTAGCTAGTGTTTAGTTTAAATTTTTTTAATTAGAATTCTTGATTTTTGAATTGTCCTGGCGTTATGTTACAGACCAACTCTAAAATAGCTGTGTTTGTTGGCATTTCTTTGTTTTAGCTTAGTATCTTAAGTAAGTTAGTAAAGATTTCTTTGGTGTTAACATTTATAGGGAACGGACAGAACGGATCAAATTCAATATCTGAGGCAGTTGAGGGAAATCAGTGATAGAGCAAAGCTTGGTAAGCTGGAGTAAACAGCTGTTTTAGTGTAATTTCGTATAAATTATAATAAATTAAATCTTCAGCATTATCATTTAATTGTTCCTAGTCTTCCACTTTTGACATGATACAGATATAGAAGTTTCCTCCACTGATGTCTATCAGTATCCTCTGCCATAGCTTGATAAAATTTTATGTATATTTAAGTTTTTCACGTTGTCTTTTGCGATCTTACTACACTTCTACCTCCAGCTCCGTCACGCTACTCAATATGCAATACTCGTCCCTACTTTTCAAACTTCTTACAGTGTAAACTATCTGAACCTCAACAGCAAAGCAAGCCAGAAAAGCATAGCTATTTAGCAATCGTAATTTAGTATGTTAGGTTAGACAACAATGCTTAGCATAATAATATAGAAGTATGCAACTCAGTTTAAAGTTAAAAAAAGAAAGTGTTACTCGAGTTGAATGCTTAGAAACAATTTTTCTGAGCCATTGACGGGATTCGAACCGGCAACCTTCTGATTACCGGTCAGACACTCTACCCAATCTACAATATGATTCTATTCCTCAAATGGTAATATATTATATACCTGATATATTATCATTTGAGGAATAGAATAATATTGTAAATATGACTATCAGACATATCGAGTAAGTAGATGCGAGACGTATGTCCTGCGGGAATGTATAACAACTTAACCAGTGACCTGCCTCCCCATGTGAGACTTTGTAGCTCAGTGGGTAGAGCGTCTGGCCAGTAATCAGAAGGTTGCGGGTTCCAATCCCTAGAGTTACTTGAGTAACACTTTCTTTCTAATGCTTAGCGTTTGTTAAAAAGACAATGTATTTCCTTGCTATTTATGTTTGATTTATAATTGTTGTTGAAAACAGTTCTTATCATCATTGTTTTAATAGAAAATTGCAAATTCACAAATGAATTACATGTTAATTAATGTATGTTAGAGAATATGATCTAGCTATTATAAAACTAGACAACACTTGCAGTCATTTTCAATAAATATGCTTCTTAATTATTTTGGTTATGAACATTAAACTTAGCTAAAGTTTAATACTGCCTCAGGTAAATATTATGTTGCCAATGATTCATTTTCTGACAATGTTAATAAATAAATTAAAGTATTTTACATGAAGTTTACGTGAACAAACTGGACTTAACAATTATCTCTCTAATGTTTTCAGGTCCTGCAATAGTTGTCAAACTCCTATTCCACATCATTTCATCAATTTACGATTACAATCCTAATATTGCAACCTGTATGAAACCTGACATGTGGCAAGAGTTAGTAGAAAGTTTTGTATTGTTTTAGTTTTATGTAAACTATGTTGTTCATGTTGTTAAGTTGAAATTACCTTGGTGTAGATATTAAGGCCTGTTTGAACGGATCAAACATGTTGGTCAAACATTGTTTGGTGAAGTTGGACGGTCTTTCATCAGTATTGGATGCTGGTGTGTTTAAACGATCTAACACTCCAATAATGTTGGGTCTCAGTACCAGTTCCATGTATTTTTTTTAACAAGACTGTGTATTTTTGATCACGCAAGTGTAAATGATGGACAATATTTGATGAAAAAGTCAAACTTCATCTAATATCGTCCAACACTATCCAACATGTTTGATCGTGTTGTTCAAATGAGTCAAACATGTTGCATCCAACAATGTTTGATGATGTTTGATTGACATGCCTGATCCTTTTAAATGGGCCTTTAGTTGGAGTCTTTCGAACCACCAAAGATTAATTTTTGATGTCTTGTTTCATTCAAAATTCATATATAGAATTTGAATTTTTGAATTACGTGTGTTACAAATACAAAAATTGATATAATTTATAGAATTTATAGAATTTAAGTTTTTGAAATAAGTGTGTTACAAATACCATTTGATCTAAAAAGTATGGGTCGAAGTTACTATTTAAAAGTTTCGTTTTTCTATCATTTTTTCAAATTTATGAAGTTAACCCTTTCACTCCCAATCAGTTATAAACACTCAAATTCTCCTTGCCTTACAATCACAAAATATTGCATTTGGTTATGAGAAAATGAGAATTGCTCTAGCAAAGCAAACTACCAAAGAATAAAAGTGAAATTCTCTCAAACATGTTCAATGAAAAGTATGGGTTCAATTCAGCTGGGAGTGAAAGGGTCAAATAGAAAAATCAGTTAAATGTTATGAACCAGCCTCTTTTTTAGAATATAAATTATGTTCTATTTTAGTAGTTGTTTTCTTGGTTATACAAACTCCTTGCCCTTAGGAACTGAAGAGGAAAGTATTTCTTTTTTATGCTTCTGCAGTATGCAGTATTTGAAATTCTTGCATAATCTTGACAAGCGCTCATTACAAAGTTCACTAATGGACCTACTGTATTAATAATGACTTGCTTCCAAACGCTTTCTCATTTTTGTTCAGTTGTTAAAAGTCTTAAATGTTGGATGCAAAGAGGTCATAATTTTGGAATTTCGCTTTACAACCTGCAATGTTATGATTATGTCTTTGCTAGATACTCTCATCGCTACAATGAAAGTTCAAAAACTTTCATGAGATAACCAAACAGAGTAAGGAATAACTACACTCTTACGAAAAATTGGTGTATGCCCCGAGCGGGAATCGAACCCACGTCTCCCTGTATTCTAGTCAGGAGTGCTAACCACTACATCATCAAGGACCACCACGCTGGCAACGTAGCAGTTTAATTAGTTAAGTTGGATAGCTTGAGGATTCCCGGGCCCAATTTTTCTGGAGTGAAATGCAAATGCGCCAAACACCACTGTGAAGTATTTCTACTCGATATTAGGCTCAGATCAACTGAATAATACCAAATACGAGAGAACATGAAACAACAGACGGCTTCGGCCAAAGCCTATATAAACATGAACATATGTATGGTGTTCAGTGGAATGGAATAAAGAATAAATACACTCTTAAGGAGTGACGTGGGTTCGATTCCCGCTCGGGGCATATACCAATTTTTCTTAAGAGTGTTTTTATTAATTGAAAAACAATAACGCATATTTATTAACTTAGCTAAACTGTATTTTTGCACATTTATAAAAAACAACCATTTATCAAAAGTAAACTTTGCGGTTTCTTCTAATTGGGAGCAACAATACGTTTTGCAAGAAAAACATGAAAAATAGACGTAGGTTTGAAAATGTTTACAGTTAATGAAATGGAATTTATAATGTATATCATAAGGACTATTTGTCCTACATCGAAAGTGGCCTATAAGTTTAAATAAAGTTTTAGAATCTTTACGTTCTATATGCTTTATGTGTATAAAAAAAAAACCTGGTGATTTTCATTTCAAAATAAAAAGCAATTAAATTCTTATTATGTTTAATGAGTTTCTCAAGCCTTCTGCACTTAAAAAACCCCTAAAACTCAATATAAGAATTTGTAGTTTCAGATTCACTCAATCACTTTGATCACGATTTAGGTTCTAAATGCCAACGAAAATACATATCAAAATAACTCTGAAATTATATCTGTCTTTAATTATTTATCAATTATCATCTTTACAATAAACATGATCTAGTTATACGAGATAATCGAATTAGCATTTAAAATCTCTATTTAATACACGATTGAAGTTTAGATATAGATGATATGAACACCGCCGTAAATACAATAATGAAAACACTAGGCTTGAAATTTGCGTCCAGACAACACAACTCTTGATTAAGTTTCAGCAATTTACCAATCTCGCAGGCGTCGTGAAGGATAGCAATGGGGAATGGAGTCATCAATAAATTTAAATATAAGTTAAAATATACACAACATTTAAAATTCTTTCTTTAAAAAAATACTCAATACATAAAAGAGTAGATTTGTAGTATTCAACATATAGTATGGAATCATATTTAAAAGAACTAACTGCTAAGGTGTAGTTCGCCTTCAAATAAGATATATTGATTACCTAACTTGACATTTCTAGTATTATTGCAACTGATAAAAACAATGTTTGCTAAAGAATTTCAATCAATACCAAGATCAAATCTGCAAATCTTGCACATAAATCTAACGAATAGTTTCAGATAATAACTAGTTGAAAATTTTATTGTTTCTTCTTTAATAATAGAACTCCAAAAGTGATTTTTAAAAAAATTTTTGCTAATAGTATAAAAATATTTGGGTCCAATGATCTTTAGGTTACTCACCGGCACTATACGAAATGGTCAGACAACCCGCTAAGGCAAAAAGGAGACTGTAAGACCACATCGCGTTTAGAAGCAATCGTCAACTGAAGACAGCTAGTACAACGCGACAAAAAGCAGCGCAACTTTTCAAAAAGCAAAGATATGTTATCTAACGCCTTCGAGCTGTCAATCAAACACTGAGAACTGTAGATTTTCAATGAGCATTCAATTAAGAGCAATTAAATAAGACTATCTCAAGTACGGTTAGCACTTGTACACATACCTCAAAAGGACCTAATTGTCAACGAGCCCAGCGAAAACGCGAGGCTGGAGAGGTCTTAGGACAATTAGGGCCTGGGTCACTTTTGCAATGTTACCCCAAAACACATTTTTTGCGATTTTTCAACAAATATTTAACAGATTTTATTCATTCAAACAGCAAAATAAACAAGGTAAAGAGCCTAAAATGTTAGTATTAATTTTAAGGTGGGTTCACAAAACTTATCTGTGATTTTGTGGGTGATTTTTGTCCCTCTTTTACAGACTCGCAGGCAAGTCTATTTTGCACTCTGGTCCGCAGTTTAGGCTTAGTTTTGTTCTTTATTAGTCAGTAATAATGAATTAAACTGAAGGCAGTGTCTACTGTAGATTATTGAAAAATTATCAGGTTCTGAAATGCAAAAATGCTGGGAAAGCAACTTTGGGATGAGATATTTCCGTAACGCGTGAAGAAAACTATCATTTCCAGTTACATTGTTATAGAATAGGTTTAGCTTATTCAAACTTGACCAAAATGATTACGATTTGCTTAACTTTCGTTTGCCTGCCAAGCCAATTTTTATTTTTACTGGAACTCCTGTTCAAATCTAACCAAAGGCTTCTTCGGCGTCTTGTTGCCTGATTAGCATATACTCATTAAGATGCTAATTTGACGGAGTGACAGAGCGGCACCGGATATGAACTGTAGGAATAATTAGCTTCTAATTTGACAATCTATCATTATGTGTTAGCGCGCTCAGAAAAATGCCTCGATATGTTGTTGAGGATCAAGTGTCAGCATTGTGGTCAGCCATTTTTGCCAATTTGCAAGATAAAGCGTTCCATTACAGATTTCTTCACAAGGAGAAGGTAATATATGTCATTTATGTCTGAGAGTAATGATAGTGCAGCTATAGCCGAACCACCACCAAAGCAACAAAATATTAGTAAAAATGTTAGAATGTCAATCACTGGACCACTAATGGAGTGGGTGAAAGATTATTTGAAGGAAAGACAATAGTTTACAATCTTGAATGGAAAGCAATCTGATCTTGCAGCGGTGCATACTGGAGTACCACAGGGTTCAGTATTGGGACCTACCCTTTTCACTCTATTCTTGAACGATCTACCATCGTCTATTATTTCAGGCTCGATATACATGTATGCAGACAACACCACGACTTATTGTATCGGTGAGACAGCGGATATGGCAGTCGCACAGTTAAACAAGGCGTTAGGTGAGATCTACAAGTAGTGTTTGAAAAACCGATTGATACCCCATCCAGGTAAAAGCGAGGTTATGCTGCTAAGTAGAAGAACAGTACAAGGACCTCTGGCCCCTGCGCGTCTTGGCCACTCGATTCTCAAATGGCCATGGGTTACAACTACACATTTGCTTGGCGATACAGTCTAATAAAATCACACGGGTACAACACACACTCGAACTTAATAAGAGTTTTGCTAAAAAACATGATTTATTAAAACGTTCTAGGCTTTTACAGAAAAGCACTCTAAAATTATTTTTTATAAAGTAATTCTTCGTTCTGTGAAATACGGCCTAGTATTATGGGGATTGAGCACCAATTCTGATTTGTTACATACAATAGAAAGGCTGCATTGCAGAGCAGCGAGAATTACATTTAATTTACCTAAGGAAATGCCATCAAGCGCTGTTAGAATACGATCATTAGGCCACTGTTGAGTTTTACTATAGAATAGAACTTAATAAATTATTTTATAAAGGATATAATAATAATTTATCACAATTGCTTTCTAAAAATATTTGTAGCAAGAGAGTTAGTAGCTACTCCCTGCGTGCAAGTGATAATTTGATGGCACCTAGTTTTAAATAAAAGTCAGGAAGAACTCCTTGGAACATCGAGGATCAGAATTGTGAAATTTAGTCAATGATAACGAAGACTGTGGTAATCAGGGCCCTGTCTAGGCCTTAGGAGTTTACTTAATGCATTAGTAACAAAATTTATTTTAAAGAATATAATTTTAAAGCAGCTGTAGTGACTAGATTTAGGCAGAGTGATTTTATGTTTTATTAATAATTCAATATACGTAATTGAAATTAATTATTTTATAATTTTAAAAATTTATCTTTAATTTTTATAGTTTGTAATATATTTTTTAAAATAGTTTTGTTCATCTTTTAGTTATTTTATTTTTATTTTATACACGACCCCACAAGCTAGTAGCTTTTAACCATTATCGTGTTGAAGTAAAGGTTTATTATTATTATCATGATCCCTCTTTAACACCTTATTTAACAGCCATGTGTTAAGGAGGGATGATGGCCATTTTTCCAGAGGAAGACATTGGAGTTTGAAGTGAAGGGAAAGAGGAAGCGAGGACGACCGAGGAAGACATGGAGATCGCAGGTGCGTTTGAAGTACTTTGCGAGAAACACGCCGCGGACAAGGCATCCGAACACTGACGAAGTTGGCAGGATCGTTCATGCATTCGTTAAATGGTCGTTAAGAATGCTGTTATTTGGCTAACAACGAAAAACGTTTCTTATACTTTATCCACGAGCTTACCACAGGATACCTTTTATTTATTATTAAATTTGCTCTATAGTTACACGTGTAACCGCTTTTCATTGCGATAGTAGCCCTGATGAAGGCTATTTAATATGGTCAAAATAAAGGCGTGATTTTTTTGGTAGTCTTTTAGGTTTTGTTGTTGTCATTATTGGGCTTTTCTGCGGCTGCTGTTTACAGAGTCACGTCACTGCCAACTCCAAATGGGCATTACTTTGTGACGAGGACAAAAAATTTATCAAGGTATGTGATTGACCAAATAAGGTTGAGCCAGCTTTAATATCTTTCTTTTGACTGGTTTAAAAATCTGTATCCTCTACATGATAAAAAAAATTGCAAGAAGAAAACTGAGATCATCCAAGATCCTGTGTTGTAAAAAACTGTGTGGCACGTTCTTCAACCACTGGTCGTCGCTGCTGTTCTGACGTCTTATACATACTCAGTCTATCCTGTGTACATCCCGTCACCCCTTTCCCCTTGCAGGAAAAATTCGGGTAGGTAACGTTTGTGATTTGGAGTCCCTATAATCGTTTCCCTCCCATGGGAACAGATGCATGCAGGCCAAAAAAATACTTCAATACAATCTCCTACCAATATTAAAAAATATACCCTCTTTTTAAGGAGATCCTAACCATAACCCTTACTGGCAGATTGAGCTAGTATATGTATAAAGGAGCCCATATAAGTAAGAGCGAACAATTTCCATGTTTAAGTGTCACGGCGTATTTTAAGTTTAGTTCTCGCGAGTTCAAACCAATCACATGCGTCCATACTTTAAGTGCATATGACACGGATTTTTTTTTTGCGTTTTCTCACATTTAATACTTGAAAAAGACAAATTTCATATTTAAGTCCCCCCCAAAAAAATCTAACCACTGTT
>JAOTRI020115467.1:0-12615 GCA_028564885.2 Zoanthus sanctaehelenae | reverse complement strand
TGATTGGTGTTATTCATTCTAACATTTGAACCAGTTGATGAAACCCTATAAAGTGACCATTCATTTTGTTTGTCTTGGAGAGTAGAAATGATTGGTGTTATTCATTCAAACTTTTGAACCAGTTGATGAAATCCTATAAAGTGACCATTCATTTTGTTTGTCTCAACGAGTTTATATTGGTGTCATTCATTCTAACCTCTGAACAAATTCTATTTTTCAAATAAGTTGTTGAAGCGATCTGTGTTAATAGGTAGATTTTTTTTTACAAAAAAAACTACTAAAACAGAGAGTAAAATTGTCTTTAAATTTTTGATTGCCATCTGCGGTCTCTCTCAGAGAATGATGAATTCGCGTGAATCTGAGATTTTGTTTTAAACGATTTTTTTTAGAAATTGAAAATTGATGACCAATCTGAGATTATTTATAAGTTAATAATGATATATTAATTTGACTTTTTAAACCAGTTAAAATAAATCCTCTCAAGTGATTTTTATTTGTCTCAAGTAACTCAAATAATAGATGGACAAAAACTAACTTAAAATGTGTTCTTTTTTTCTAATCTAAAAAGTCTGAGTGACTCAAGAATTCTATGGTTAGAAGAACGCAACAAAGAAGCTTTGACACCAGTAGTTGCTAACAATCGTGTCAGTGATAACAGCTCCAACACTGATTGCAATCGCTCGGTAGCCAGTTGTTGCAATCCTCGGGCTGGTGGATCATCGAGTAGTATCGAGTTTCCAAACAAAGTCGCCGTCAACACCATTTCAGGTAACAGTGAATTCTAAGCACCTGTTTTTATATGGTTATTACCCCAAAGCAGTTGTTTAGAAGCTGTAGAACTAACCCACGGTTAAACTTGTAACCCTCAGTTTAGTTTTCCAACCTTACAGAAACGGATTTGAGCTGTACATTTGGGAACAACATGTTGTTTCCAAGAATTTAGAAGAGCAATATTTGTAACAACAGTGGTCCTTTCCTTAGAGTAGCATTTTCTGCTGCAATTCTTATTCAAAGAAAGAATCTTCACAGGTTTAACCACCGAAGCACGCGAATAGAAATGTTTCTTTATTCCTGCAAATGGTTTGTGTTTATTTTTCAAAAATTTTGGCTATAAATGTTAAAAGATATTGAAAATGTTGAAATAACGAACATTTTCGGTCGACTTGATCGTCATCAGGTTTAAAAAACTGTGGTTCGCGACATTACGTTATTTCAACATTTTTAATATTTTGTAACATTTATAGCCAAAATTTTTTAAAAATATTTTACATGAAGAATTTAATTTTAAACGTTTGTGTTTATGTAACAAAGTTTGCAATTTGTTATTTTCTGAAAATATCCAAGCCATCCCTCTTCCCAAATTCTTAATTCCAAATCGCTACTTGGCTCCTGTCTATGAAAAAGTTCAGAAATCATTCGTATTCAAGATAGTTAAATTCTTCACTTCGTACTGCGTTTGTATTTTAGGACGAGTGAAATATGCCGAATTTTCGCTTCATTTGTGTTAGGTTTGTTTGTCAAATGTATAGAACAAATCTTTTGTAAGTCAACGGTAGAATGCGATTGAAATATTGGGAGCTGAAATTCTCCTTCTCAAGAATTAACTGGGCCCAGTTGTTCAAAGGACGTTTTGCGCTATAACCCTGGATTACATTTTTTAACCCATTTTCGTAGCTTTCCCACCCCTCCCTGGTTTGTTATTAACCGTTCCCTGAGCCCTTAGTTGCTACGAAACAGAGGAACTTGTCCACTTGCACGTGATCTCCTCTGGTCCAATAAGGGTACGAGGAAACTGGACTTTGATTCTTGGTATATTAGAAAAGGAATGGTTACGAAGGTAAGCTTGACATTTTTATTTACATTTGTATTTCTGTAGGGAGTCGTTTGGCTGAACATGGTGTCAATCAGCTGTGTTTAGATTCAAGGAATGAGAAAAAGCCCAATAACTTGGAACAATCCTCTAGTAAATATAACGGCGGTAGTCTACACAAAAACAACTTTGGCGAATACACCGATATGGGTAAGAATTATATTATCTGCTACAGTTTAATTTTAAACTGATGCTCAAGCTAATTAGGTTGATGGTCGTTATTCACGAAATTAGTGTCGTTATCTGAAGTCACTTGTATTTGTACTGGGGTGAGTTATTTGTTTGACCTCGTGCTTATAATTAGTTGTTGTCGTTGTTTTTCTCCATATGAGAGAAAATAGATGGGTGATACTTTTTGCTATATTTGAGCCACGCACAGTGTGTATGTTTCCCTCTGTTTTTGCGTTCCACAGGTCTTCATAATCTTACGATAGCCTGTGGTCCTGATGAGGCAATGAGAAATAAGCATTACATACAACTATAAAAATATCTTATAATGGAATAAACGCTTTACATGCTTGTAACCGTGAGATTTCAATGACTTGTGGCCCTGATGAGGCAATGAGAAATAGGCATTGCATATAACTATAAAAATATCTTATAATGGAATAAACGCTTTACATGCTTGTAACCGTGAGATTTGTATGACTTGTGGCCAGCCAAAACTGTGGAAAATAAACAATGCGCAAGAGTGTGAAAATCGCTTATAGAGCCGTGCGAAAAAACTAGACAGGTGGAAAAAATCTCGAGTGATCCAGATAGATATAAGTAGTATAAGATTTTATGATGTAATGCCAATAGCGCCTTTTGTCTTCGAATGGACCAATCACAGTGAGTTAACCTTATGACGTCAAGTCAGCATGGTGAACTGACAGTGGTAATTCAATTTATTTATCAGTGACATTTTTTAAAACAGGGTTCACACAGTTATGAAAAGCTACGGAACTTTAGAAAATGCATTTTCAAGGCCTGGAAAATTTGTGGAATTTTGGAAAAATGGACAAGATCATGGAAAAGTCATGGAATTTTAATTTTTAAACGTTTGAATAAAATGTTTATATAATTGAGCGCCAAGAAAACTCCGTTGTCACTCGCACATTGCCTATGCTGTGCATTTATAAGTCTTTTTTTATAAAAAAAATTAATTCTCTGCTCAGCTTTAACCCTTTCAGTCCCAGTTGTATTGCTAAATTCTCACAACTTTTTTCCATTCTTTTCCTTGAGCAAGTTAAAGAGAATTTTACTTTTAATCTTCTGTGATTTGCTTTGTTTGATCAGCGCAGTGGCACCAAGCAAAAGCTATTACTAGTTACACATATGAAAAATAGGCAAACCATTTTTTTTTGCTTTTCCAGGTACACCGGTAACCCAATCTGTTCATAGTGTAAGTGGATCAGAACGCTCATTAGCTCGGAACCAGACTCAAGAGTCGCCAGCTCAGCTTTCACCGTACAGTGAAGTAACATTTAGAAATAAATCAAGTGCTTTTACTCGATTAAAGCGCGATTACAATAACCGAACGGCAAATGAGTCCCCAAGTTCTGACAAAACCAAACCCAAACTGAAGATCAATTCATTTGACTTGGGAGGGGACGTAGCCTCTTCCAAAGCTACTTTCCAAGGCCACTCTGAACCTCCCCCGTCTTATGAGGAGAGTGAGATGTTGAAATTAAAAGAAAGGGAAAGAAGAAAAGCGATGATAATCGAGTCACAGTCCGAACGAGAAGACAATGATAAGGACACTGAGAAGAATTTTGAAACAGAACCTGGAAAATCAAAAGAGGAGTTCAAGAATCCTATGCTGTCCCAAATAAGGTCATCTAGTCCAGCGAATAGCGAGAGGAGCTACACAACAAATGGTTCTCGAAAACGGGCCAAGCTAAAGCCGCCTCCCAAACTTGCCATTTTGAACTGGGCTGATATTCTTCCGGGACCACCTTCACACCCTCCCCCAAGTAGCCTTGGATCCCCACCCCCATCCCCACCGTATCGCTCTTCTGCTGCCTCAATGTACAGCGAACGAAGTGCTATGACAGGAATGTCAGGTATGACTGGAATGTCAGGGATGACTGGTTTGTCCGGTATGACTGGAATGACTGGGACTTCTGATGCGTCCCTGCCAATCTATTACAAGAAAGCTCGTTCATTTGGACCTGGGTCTGTTGTGTCAGACTCAATGATATCTGCCGATGCCTACAATTCAGAGTTGGAGAGAGCAATGGCAGAATCTGTTGCTAGTAAATCGGAAAAAGGGGGGATCGGAGGGAAGAAGAAGAAGAAGCCAATCCCTATAGACCTAGAAGGGATTACAAGTGATATTATAATGCAGTGGGCTGACTCAGTCACAAACACTAGTGGCTCAGACGAGGAGTCTGAAGGCTCCAGCCCGAGCCGAATTAGTGGGATCAGTGATGGTTCCTTCTTCACTGATGCCGACTTTGCAAATGCTGTCAAAGTAGCAGCAGAATGTGGAGGCTTTAACATGGACACCTATGGCTTGATGGATTCACTCGGAATTCCAGCTTATGGCAGCTGGAAGCAAAACAAAACACCAGACCCACCCATCCCCTCTGCTGCTTCCTCTATAACGACAGAAAAGCCACTCAACCCGAAGGCTACCTCGATACCAAGACCGCAAAATCCAAGAGGCCGCTGGGATAATGGCAGTGAAGGTAATATTGAGCATACTCCAACAACGCGTGTCCGTCCTCGCTTTAGACGAGTTAATTCACAAGATGACAACAGTGAAAGGTCAGCACCAGTTGGCGAGATGCCCAATCCTGGATTTGTATCACGAGTTCCAATACCCATAGTGCCATCACAACCTCGTCGCCCCATACCTCGCTCAGCCAGAGGAGGGGCACCCCCTGTTCGACCCCCACCACAAGGAGGAATTGTGCAGCCGCTCAAGAAGACCTCAGCATTGGGGAAGAACGAAAGCCGTGGGCCAGTAAAAAAGTTTGCAGTTGTGCGACAGATCCCACACAGCAAGGACTCCAGTGAATCAGGTGGAGGGTACAGTAGTAATACTATGAGCTCCAGTACAAGTACGGCGAGCACAGTGAAAAGCAGCTCTTGTGCTCCTTCACATCTGGACGACTCAGATGAGGTTTACTTTGAATTGATTTGTTTTATTTTGTTGCGTTTTGTTTAGCCATGGTCCCAGAGCTTCGCACCACTTAGAGACAAGGAAGAATGAATTCAGTTTGGTCACTAGTCTCAAAAAATATAAAATCACCAAAACTTTATCTATTTCTTTGAAACTTAAAACACCGGCATAGATCTTAAAGGTTTGTTCATAAATGTTGAACAATTTAGTGAGCTTTTGTTTTCATTCAGATTGGCCTCACTACCTTCTTTTTTAAAACTAAATCCTTTTACGAGCCTCTGTGGCCCATGCGGTTGGCACTTATCTTATCTCAAAGTGTTAAGCTGAAGAGAGTCTTTGACTCCCCCTGAACGGGACACTAATCCATCGCAGATTAGCTCCCAGCAGACGCTGGTACTCATTTACCTACCCCGAAAGGATGGAAAGCTGAGTTGGTTTAGGCAGAAAAGAAACAAATAGTCGAATATCGGCTAAGTGCCGGGACCCAACTGGTGACCTTGTGGTTGGAAAGCAGAGATCTTACCAACAGTGCCAACCACGTCCACCCAGTTCAGTCTTGCTTAAGCAGGATAATTAAAACTAAATTATCTTATCCCTAGGAATGCTAGCGAGGTTTGTGTGAAGGAAAGCAAAAGAATATTAAAATAGTCGTCATTTATGAATTATGTATATAAGCTTATGCTTCTATCTGGTTTCCAGAGACTAGTGACTATTCTGAACCAAGACTTCTTGTCCTTGATGTGAAGCCTGGACCTCGGTTGTTGTTTTTTTTGTTAAGTTTAGTAAACGTTTATTTGTTAACTTCTTTGTTAAATTTAGTAAACGTTTATTTGTTAACTTCTTTGTTAAGTTTAGTAAACGTTTATTTGTTAACTTCTTTGTTAAGTTTAGTAAACGTTTATTTGTCATCTTCTTTGTTAAGAGTTCTTTACTTTTGTTGCAGAGGAAATGACTTGACTTGAAACAATCAAAATTAGATGTAACTCGTAAAGATATTTTTAAGCCAATTTGATTTATTTCACCTTCTTTGGAAGGTTAATCACTTTTATGGTAGTTTATTTATGATAATACATGTCTCAACAAAGTCATAAGTGATCTTTAAAAATATACATATTTTCAGAGATTGTTTCTCAAGTCACTTTCTTTAATTTCATTCGGTTGTTTAGTTCTACATACATATATATATATATATATATATCTTGCCTTTTTCGTTCATTTAAAGACTTGTTTTATTCATTTTCTTTCCTTTCATTGCATTTGATTTTATGTCTCTCATTTCTTCAAACCAGTTGTCTCGCTGTACTTAAACTATGAGCATTATATTTTATCATCAGTCTGAAAAAAAAACGAGATATCAACAGTTCTCCTTTTTTATACTCGCATATGTGTTGGAGCCGATCAAAGGATTTGAAAATTTTAGAGGTTTATAATAGGAATGTTCTTCCTTGAATGGAAGGACATGCTTATCAGAAAATAACTGAAAATTGCATTTTGAAGAAGGAAAGAGTGGAAACGAACCTTTGAATTTTTTCTTAGTAAGAACCTTCTTAACCCTCCAGAAACATTTTTGGAAAAGATTGAGGTTTGAAACCAATGCCTTGTTTCTTTTTCGGGGCAAACCATGCCTTTACCCCAAAAATCTGCAAGGTTCACTTTGGTGAAAAAGATACTTAAACCCCCGTCCCCTCCTCCCTTCCAAAAAAAATAAAATTCCAAAAATCACTCAAAAAAGGCTGGTCGGGAAACATGGCGTGATTTCTCTGGGAAGAAGGACATATGCACATCCATTTTTCTAGGGGTGATTCTTTTATTCATCAAACTTTGTATTACCATCAAATTCAGAAGCTGTATTGCAAAGCAAAGGGTTTGATGGAAGTTAACAAAACCCTACCTTTTTCCTCCCGGTAACACGAGAGGTTTTAAAATTGTGATTCTGACAGACGGATTAATAACGAAGGAGGGGCCTGTTTGTAATCCGTGTTATCGTCTGAAATTCAGCAGATGAACCTGAAACGAAACACTCTAAGCATTTCAGTCTGTCTAAGAGTTCGTTGATTTTGTTAAATTAAAGCAAGTGGTGGAGGTGAAACAGAAGACTAATGTTTTTCAGAGAAAATGTCGAGTGGACATAGCAAGAATCGAACTGGTGACAGTAAAGCTTGTTGATACACAGGCAACCCCACCTATCTTTGTAAGGATACTTTTAGGGGAATCAGGGTGGCATAGTGGTCATCAGTCGTGCGTCTCTACGACCCGGGATCGATTCCTGGGCCCAGCATGTGGGCTGAGATTTGTCAATCTCAATCTGACTCCGAGGGTTTTTCTCCAGGTACTCCGGTTTTCTTCCCTCTGCAAATTCGACTTTCACGCCACGATCTGAGCCGTCGAGCGATTAAACATTAGCCTCTGGCTAGGAGGAATGGGCAACCACTTCCTTCGCAATTGACGTTAAATAAAGTATTTTTACTGGAAAAAATGCCCCATATTTGAAATTGCGAAATGTTTTGCAAATATCAAGTTTAAAGTTTCTGTATTCCAGTCTTAAGTTGAAAAAATGTTTGTTCTGAGCTTTTTAAGAGCTATTAAAAATTGAACGAACTTCATTAGTCTGTGATTGCTTCCAGTTTTATAGCTTATCTTAATCGGTGGAACATAAAAATCATGTTACTTGATTGTTTTTCTCATTATTTCTTGCATTGGTCAATATGAACGTATATCAATCTATTTACCTGCCGTTTGTACTTTTTCCAACATTCTCCGAGCTCAGAGTAAGATCCCACAATTTCTTTGATACCAAATATCACACGCCATTACCAAACTGCCACTGAAAAGGGTTCCATCCTCACTCTCCTTGCTTAAAATAGATATATATCCAGGCTTTTCATTAAGGGCCGGGCAACGGGCAAATCGGGCGGCTGTGAAGACGGCTTTGCCTGGCTGCTTTTACAATCTTATATAGAAAGAGATAAGAGAAAAATATCAAATTTAAGCCCTTGGCGGGATTCGAACCCCACATCTTCGGTTTACAAGTCCGACGTGTTAACCACTACACCACAAGGACCAACCACGCTGGCAACGCAGTTGGACAATGTTATGTAGATGGTAACTGTAGGGGTATCCAGGGCGATATTTTTCTCTATTTGTAAGTTGAACACCGTAATTTTTGGTACGCATATATGGTATTATATGTAGAGAAATGTAATAGGAATGCGTTTGGTGTGTAGATATATAGAAAGAAATAAGAGAAAAATAACATATGTAAGCCCTTGGCGGGAATGTAAACTTACCCAATGAATTTTATTTTCCCTGTTTTTGACGACAAATAATCTTTACGCTCAATATTTAAAAAGAGGACATAAAGGTTAACAAAATGATTTATGTTCTTAATAACAGGAAAAAGATGCTAGAATCCTGATAGGTTTATTGTTTGAAAGAGGAGCAAGACAAGTTCTTTGTGAGGTATGAAACTCAAAATTTAGTTTTACCAGACGCCTGAAGAATGAGGGCAGAAGTTTAGCGTTTCTTGAAAAAAAGTAAAAGGAGGGTATTAATTCTAAGCTGAGCTTCTGGGTGTACTCACTCAACCCATGGGGAAGAAGTCAACTTCCAATTCCTATAAAACAGTACTCAAGTTGCAAAACTAATATTGGAAGCTGTTTTTCCTGCTTCATACATGGTTCTTACATTCCATGTCCCGATGTTGATGGTTGCCCTGGTTGAAAGGATGGTAGTCGGCTGAATGGCTTTCTTTCGGCTTTCACCACCTCTCGTCATAATTCCTTCAGCTGAAGGTCCATCTTCTGCCAAGGTTGTTGGTTTCCTTGTTGGCGTTTCTGTAGCATAAAAGTTTTTTACGGGGAGGGGCTTCTGACCCCAGGCCCAACCCCCAACCTGGAGAGCCAGGGACTGTGCTTTGTCTGGCTTCTACCCTTCGACCATGCCAACATGGTTGAACCTGCTGGGGGACCGAGGCTTCCCACTGGCGCAGCTCTAGGGGTGATCAAAGCGCGCAAGCCTCCCCACCACGTCAAGGTGACAGTCCCCGGGGAGGGGATAACGGGTACAGGTAACATCACTACATAGACAATTCAAAAATCCGGCAGAGATGTGTACAAAGCTATGTACTTTGATGCAACTCAAAACGGAAAACCTGAATAATATATTTCTTAACCCCCTTGCGTCTACCCCCTTCTTCTTTCCCAGACTTTTCGATCCTTCCTACTTTCTATCTTTTTCGTCCTATCCCCTCCTCCCTTCCCACCTTTTCGATCCGTCCTACTTTCTATCCCTTTGCCCTATCCCCTCCCCCTTCTCACCTTTTCGATCCTTCCTACTTTCTATCCCTTCGCCCTATCCTCTCCTCCCTTCCCACCTTTTCGATCCGTCCTACTTTCTATCCCTTCGCCCTATCCTCTCCTCCCTTCCCACCTTTTCGATCCGTCCTACTTTCTATTCCTTCGCCCTATCCTCTCCTCCCTTCCCACCTTTTCGATCCGTCCTACTTTCTATTCCTTCCCCCTATCCTCTCCTCCCTTCCCACCTTTTCGATCCGTCCTACTTTCTACCCCTTCGCCCTATCCCTTCCTCCCTTCCCACCTTTTCGATCCTTCCTACTTTCTATCCCTTTGCCCTATCTCCTCCCCCTTCCCACCTTTTCTTAAATAAATTCCATCAATTCCGTTTAATAAATCCTTTACGAGGCAGTGGCCCTGAATGCCGACCCTTATCCGTAGTGTTAAGCGGATACGAGTCTGTGCCTCTATCGCAGGTTAGCTACTCATTTACCAAGCCCGAAAGGATGGAAAGCTGACTTGGCTCAGGAGGAAGAGAAGGTCACACAAATACTCGAATCCCGTTAAACTGCCAGGAACGAACTGGGGACCCTGTGGTTGGAAAGCAGAGATGTTACCAACTGCGCCAACCACGTCGGCCCGAATGTAAACAAAAGAAAGTCAAAATTGTCGTCATATTGGCATAGGGTTTATGAGAAAATAAACTCAGCTATCCACTCTAAAATTAGCCAAATTTCGCTATAGTTAGCTGATTGTATTCACCTCATCCTGATTCCGCTTTTGCTGTAGTAAGTTTACTGATATTCTGATTTGGTTTTTATTTTTCTGCCAGTGTATGAAAAGCGGTTTTACAAAGAGAACCCACCAGTGGATTCTGTTCACATCAAGATACACACCCAACTGGCTGGATGTAAACGACACAGCCTGTACCTCCAATGCGTTGAGATCTGCTGCTGGAGTCTTCATTGATATTCAAGAGTACAGTTACTTGAAAAACGATCAAAATTCATCAGCAAAAACTGTTACGGGAAAGGTAAAACCATCTAACTGTAGTTAATAACATTCAGGGCTTAAGCCCGCATTGGTTAGCAAAAATTGCAAGGTTATATATGTAACGCGGATGTTTTTTAATAAAAGGAAGTGCAAATTTTAAACCTACACAAAATATGCATTCTTTTGATGACGACTTTTGGTTTTAGGGTTTTGTCTGATAGCTCTAAAAAGTCGATACGTGCATTCTTGGAAAATAGCCAAGACCGCTGGTATTTGTTTGGCTACAACAAATTTTCCTCTCCACAGTTTGAGGATAAAACTAAAAACTGAAGCAAACAGAGATTGTACTAAGCAAAACAAAACAAAAAGCAAACAAAACGAACCTTTAGTCTTGAAATTAAATACAACCGCGAAATATATTCGATATTTAGTCAAAAGAACCCTTACCTAGCTAGAAACTGGCGTATCAAACAATCCTTATCTTCAGTTCGTAAAATAACTTTGTCATCACTTCGTTATTAACCTGTAGCATGGGCTTGCGCGTTATAGTCCATGGAGACGCCGTCTTTACTTAGAAGTATGTATGCTTATTCCTAAGGTTTTCTCGTCAATTCATGAATGTAAAGTAAATATTGTGGGAACTAAGTTCTACTACCTCCTGTAAGAGTCATTGTTTTGTCATAATTAGAGTGACAGACATGAAAAATTAAACTAAATTGTTTAAAAACTTTTTATCTGTAGAAATTTTTAGTTTAGCAAATTAGCTAAATAATGGTTTTTCGTCCCATGTGCTAGACAAAAATATAAGAGAATATTTTCTGGCAAAATATATTGTTCACAAAATATTTCTGGAAACAAAATTTAGGATCTTAAGGAAAATGTATCCTCTTTGAATGGGAGCAAAATACATTTTACAAAACCCAAAACCTATAAGGACGGCCAGTGTGGTTTTTTAACAAGCCTCTATAGTTAGGTATTGGTAACTCAAATACAAGGTTGAAAGATACTCATTACTGAAATTCATCTGAACACAAGAACGCGCTTTATTTGAAACATGTTCAGTACATTTTGGAAAGGTGTGTGAACTTAGGTGATGGGACAAAGGAGCGGAGGTTTAATGGTTCTGGAGACACGAACAAAGGAGAAAGCTTGAGAAATGGTAAAATTTTAAATTGAATAAAAATATTGCAAGAAGGGAAAGAATAATTCGCTTTTGCAAGGGATAAAATAACAAAGGAAAAGCAAGAATAAAAATGGATGGTTTTTAAGTTAAATTTTAAAAGAAAGAATAACGTATAGGCCTGCAATCATAAAAGAGACAAAATGGGAAAGACTTGAATGTTTTCCTTTGAGATAGATGTAGAAAAACAACGCTATCAAAAAGGATATTAATATCGATATTAAAGGAATAAAAAGAAATAAAAGTTGGAGCAAAATGAAAAATAGAAATACGAAAGGGAGGGTAGAAATAGGACACTTTAGAATGAGACTCACCTGGACTTGACAATGAAACACTTTTGCGTGGCACTGTTAACCCAAATAAAGATATGTGTCTTGGCATGGTTGATGAACTCCTACTTTAGACACAAATTAATGAGCTTAACTTGATTCCGAGTACAATTGTTTTGTTTCTTTCTTTCTCAGAATTTAATCCCAAGGAGGCTTTGATAAGAGTTGATAGTTGTATGAGAGAAGATCTCGAAAACAAAATATGAAAAAAAACGATTGTTTTCTCCAAGCGCAATTAATATTTATCTTTATGGTTTCAAGTTTGAATACAGCCCCAGGCAACATGAATTTCACAGGAGGATAACAAAATCGAATGTACTGCAACGAATCACAAACATGAAGCAAAATTTACATCCGGCTGATTATCTGATCAAGCATGCCATTCCTGCTTATCTTTCCGTTGATCATTTCTCTACATATATATGACTATAAAAGGCATTACTATTGGGGACGCAACATGTGTTTCAAAAGAAAAAACACAATAGACACACAAAAACAAGAGAAAAGTGTATAAATAAAGAGAAACTTTCCCGGAGTTGTTCAAGTCATAGCGCTCTCCATTGGTGTCTAGAAACACAGTTTTTATTCCTTTTAGAAAATAACTTCACTTTCATGGCCACTTTCATTTTTCTGAGAAACTTATTTTTTGGGTTGCGTGACGTCATCCCATGATTTCTATTCAGTTGTATACAACTGAACTAAGCCAATTTACAGCGTACGTTATCTGGTACGGTGGCCCACAAGTGTCAAACGCAAACAAAACACCAAAACACGTTCACAAATTCGAAAACACATTCGCAAATTCAAAACACATTCACAAAAGTCGAAAACACATTCGCAAA
>JAOTRI020115456.1:0-12615 GCA_028564885.2 Zoanthus sanctaehelenae | reverse complement strand
AATAATGACGGAGATATCATCAAAAATGTCACTAAAAGTAGCGAAAAAACGCCCATAGGGTAGAGAGTGGCCTTAAAAGATATCAAGGTAAACAATTAGAGTTATCAAATCAGAATTATTAACAGATTGTGACGTATTGTTTTTTTTAAAAAATCTGGAATTCGCTTGGTTAAAACCCTACATTGATTTAAACTCCAATCTAAGAGCTGCACCAACAAACAACATTGAAAATTTTTTTTTAAACTCATAAATACTTCTGTTTTTGGAAAAACGATGGAAAATATTAGATCACGTGTGGATGTTCGTTTGGTTACAAATAAAAAAGAAGCATGCAAACTGATATCAAAACCAAATTATCAACGTAGAACCATTTTTTGTGAAAATCTAATTGCTATACATATGAAGAAAACAAAGTTGATTTTTGATAAACCCGTTTACTTGAGCATGTACATTTTAGACATAAGTAAGATTAAAATGTATGATTTTCATTACAATTTTATTAAACAAAAATATGATGAAAAAGCCGAGATTGATACAGTTTGATAGAAACTCAAGATTTTTTTAAAGATGTCAGCCCAGACGTGAAAACCATGATCATCATCATAAATCAAATATTGAGATAGAAGTAAACAAGAAAATTATTGGAATGCTTAAGGATGGGGCTGCGGTGTAAACTCCATTCATACAAAATGGATGAAGGAGATAAGACGAAAAATTGTAAAGGCGTTAAGATTGTTTGTTTAATAAAGAAAATCAATATAAAAAAATGAATATGAACGAAGTCGAAATCATGAAATTTTTTGTGATACGATGAACAAAAAAACTATCCTACGAAGACGATAAAAGATTTATTTTAAAAAAGGAGAAACAAAAGATGCTGTTTTGGACAATGGAAAGACACTTACTTTGGGTCACTATTTGATTGAAAAAATTAAAAAAGGATTGGATCATGGCAAGAGTGGTTTGGGCGGCAATTCTGTAATTCTTCTACTACAAAACCTCTTTTAGGTCCATCTTGAGATACAACAGTACGAGAAATATTATATATTTGTAAACTCCGAATTGGATCTGTAGTTCGTCGTCATTCACCACCTTCAAATTCTCCGTCTGCGTACAAATATCTAACTTTAACACCTGGTGGCAAGCGTTTTTCATCAAATCCAACAGGTCTTGTATTTTTTTAGTTTTAACAGAGTTTTCTTCTGATGATGGGTTCTTTACCAGTCAATCTCGTTATCTCACTATTTAACACCGTAATTATTCCTGGTAATCTTTCAACCCATTCCGTTGATCGACCATCACCCATAAGCATTTCTTGTGCATACTGATGGATAAACAATCGTTAAGCCAATGTTCAATTTGCATGTTCAACAAAAGCTTGAGCTCGATGATTTCAAGATTGACTTCTTTAAATAATTACATCATGTCTTTTCATCAAGTTTGTGATTTGCCCTATAAATTCTTTACCTGGGTCAACCATGAATGTTTTTGGAAATTTTAATTTTGAATAAATATTAATAAAATCTTTTGAAACTACTAAAGAATCTTGAAGTCAGTGCTTCTGCATCTTTATATCTTGAACCAATATCAATGACAACCAAAACATATTTGTATGTTTTTCTTTTTACTGTATCAATAACCATCTGTACTATAATAAATCTTTGATAGTTTTACATCCATTTTCTAAATTAATAAAAAATCTTGATAATATAAAAATGTCAGATACTACAATATCAAACAATTTAAATTCAAATAGATTACCAAAGACATAATTTGGTTTTAAAGCAAATTCAACATTAAACAGAATTACATTAAATCCATCTAAAATAAATCCAAATGAGACCCTCTGTATAAATATTCCAAGGCTTTTTGAAAATGTAGTCATTGTTCCTAAAAGTGTTTTTCTTCGTTTTGATCTAGCAGTGGAAGGCCATGCGAATAATTGATGTGTAAATAATGTAGGGAGAATTTTAATAAAGAGAATGATTGTAAAATTTGCGGGAGAAACCTTACAAGATACACAAGGATATGATCTTTTCAAAACCTATGAAGATTTATTTTTGAAAGTTAATGTGAGAAAAGATAGATTAAGACAAGGAATCTCGAATGAAAATATAAGAAAAATTATAGAAATGCAGGAGATAAAGTGTATCTTGCAAATCTACATGGAACAAAATATTGTATGCCTATTGACCATCCTATTTTAGATGATCATAGCGTTTTTTATCCAAGTGTTCTTCCTCATCATTTACAATTTGAACTAACTTTTGCTCCAGTAAATGACATTGTTGTTTATTCAGATACGACAAAAACACCAAATTATAAAATTACAAATCTAGAATTGGAATATATATGTATTTCTAGTGAATATCTAGCAAATCTAGCATTAAAAGAATACAAACTTTGAAAAGGATTTCAATATGAAAATGTTATTCTACACAAAACATTTACCATTTCAAAATCTAATGACAGTATAATAAATGAACTTATAAACGTACCAAGAAAATCAATGATTGGTATATTGTGTCTGTCACTGAACCACCAACTCCAGGAACACGAGGTTCTGAAAGATTTATAAATCCAGGAATAAAATCTTTAAAATTTAACATGGTATACCCAACGAACTTTATTCTAATGGGATGGTACCAACAGACTTTTGGGAATCTATCAAGAAATTTAAAACACCAAAAGATGAGAAAAACTTTTTTACAGCTGATAAATTTGCATTGTGGGTAGATTTAAGAACTGAACAGTATACATGGACGAGGATTAAAATTAACCAACACTAGAGATGGATTAAAACTTGAAATTAAAAAAATAGTTGGTGGATCGGGAAATATGACCTGTCACATGTTTGTTGTAGCAGATGCAATAATAGAAATGAATTTAGGATTGAGTTAAATAGTATACTAAATATATTTACTAATTAAAAAAATGGAAGAACTGAAAAATAAAACACCATTCCATTGTTTAATTGTTGGTCCTACAAATTGTGGAAAGACAAATTTTTTAATTGAAAAACTTGGGCCTTTTTGGGGTGTTTTTGATTACATTGTATTAATATATCCAACCTATTCTAACAATAAATTAAAACATATCATAATTTTGCTTGAATGATAAAAAACTGTTGGTTTGTATTCCCAATGCTCAAGAAAAAATTGAAGAATTGTTAGATTCTTGTGAAATTTTATTTTCTGGTACCAATACATTGATTATTTTAGACAACTGCGCAGTTTCACAAGATTTGAAAAAAAAGAAGTAATAATTTTATTGATTTCGCTTTTTCAGGTAGACACAAAGGGTTTTCTGTTAATGTTTGATAACAACAACTCACAGCCATTAGTAAACCTTTCAGAGAAAATGTTTCTTGTGTGATATGCTTTTACAATCCTAATACTAACGCGTATAAAATGTTGTTTGAAGATTATGGTGGAGAATTCTAGAAATATTTAAAAAATATATATATATTGAAGATACTGTTTTTGTCCACGCCATCCATTTTAAACTGTTTTGGAAATACCAGACTCTTATGCTTAAAGAAATATTTATAAATATAAAAAATGAGTAACTCAGTCGTTGAAATTATTTGTTTGGGAAAGATGAAGTGAGTGGTAGTGGTATTCCTAAAGAAATGAATGATGAAATTTCCCAAGATATTGAAAATAAAAGAGAAAGTTTGGCAATTCTAGCTTTTCTTGGTAATATTAAAGAATTTACAAGTGAAGATTTAAATATAAAAAGTGTAAAAAACTTAAACATAAACAAGTAGAAAAATATTATAATCGTTATCAAACTGTTTTAGGTAAACAATTGAATAGTGTATTAATCAACTCATCAAAACGTCAGTAAAAATCATTTCTTACATTTTACTAATTGATGATACAGATCAACTTTTAAAAGATTTGGAGCAAGATGAAGTGGTGAGTCGTGAATTTTCACATCTTTCTGGTCAACTTGTTTTACGAGGAAGGAGATTTGTTTCATCGGAAGTGCTTTATTTCATGTTGTAAGACATGTTGATACAGATAAAGCTATAAAATTGTTAAAACTGTTTATGATGATAAGCAAGTGTTAAGCAAGTTCTTAAAAAATTGATATGGTTTGAAAAAAATCTTGTGTGAAAATAAAACAATATGGAAAATGATTTGAACAAATTGTTAAAACTAAAGTAAATTTATCAATAAACTCTAATGATAAAAAAGTAAAGAAAGAAGATTTTATTGAAATAACCGAAAAAATTAAAAACAAGTTGATTAATATAGCAATCAAAGAATTGACAAAGATGGGAAAACAAAGAGGTGTTAAAATTATAAACGGATAAATAAAAAATAAATGGGTGCTATTTTATCAATTATGGAGACTCAAGATTATATCACTACCGAATTATAGAAAAAATTTCCAAAACACAAATATTTTAAAACGTTTCAACGAGAATACAAATTACAAAAACTACATCTGAATCAACAAAACCAACTTAGGAAAGATATCCTAAAAAAAGTCACTGCTGGTAAGAAACTTGTAGAATACAACAAGAGAGCAAAGAATCTCTTAAGAAAGTAAATGAAGAAAGAGATGATTATAGTAGTGATTGTTGGATGCCAAACATTTCATTTCAAAATGAAATAGCAATGATTGGTATAGGTCTAACATGTTTTTATTTATTTAAAATATATATATTCAAGTTTTAAATTTCACGGCTTTGCTCTTGTATCCGCTTGGATCTCCTACTGAAAGGACATCGTTTGGTCAACACTCCCTACAATTCAAGTTTATATATATACTATAATATACAAAAAACAATGTCAGAACAAAACAAACTGGGTCAATTATGTAAAAGATAGTGCAGTTCTCATCGGTCTATGTTTTGTAGGTAGTTACCTTGGAAAAAAGGTGCTAAAAAAAATTTTCTAGGTGATCCTAGTTTGAACGTTATGAATTATGTAAAATTTACTGGCGCACTTGCCGGAAGCAAGGTATTAAAAAATTATTTATAGAATAAGAAAATTAATCCTAAAAATATATAAAAAATAAAACATACATAAAAATGTGTGAGCAAAATCAAATGATGTAAAAAAACTTGTAAAAAGTGTTTTTATATGTTCAGTTTTGGGTTTTTGCATTTGAATATTTAGTTAAGAAATTTTAAAACATTTAAAATGGTGATAGCAATGACGATCGGCGGGGCGATACTTAACGCCTCCACATTCATCGGAGGAAGTTACCTTGCAAAATATTTATCAGGAGAAGATGATAATAAATCTAAAAGTTTAGCAGAAAAGAAAAGGCATGACATTGCTTTGGAAAAATATAAAAAAGATTATGCAAAATACCAAGAAAAAAGACAAAAATGTTTTGATTGGGAAAAAAATAGACATGAAAATGAAGTTTATCAATACAGATCAAGCCTTAAAACTAATAATAGAACACATCCTGATGAAAACTTGGATTTATTTATTGAACCTATATTTTTCAGATTATTACAGGCCTTCAAAACACCAACAAATTGGAGAAATGTTATTTGTAAGTGGAGGAATGTTGGCTATTGGGTTTGCTTCTTCTTGATTCTTATAATGTTATTAAAATATAATAACTTTAGAAAAAATGGATGTTTATCCTGATGAAAAAATTAATCTTTTTAAAAATCCCACTACTACAGGAGATGATGATGAAGGAAATGAAAATGAAATAATACACATGTCTTCTACTCGTCGTGGATCAGAAGATTTACCTTTTTCTCATTTTAAATTACATCAAGAAACTTCTTTTATAGATGACGATAATGAAAACACACCTTTAATACAAAGAGAAAGTCAAAGAGATAAAGTTTGGAATAGAATCAAAAGAAAATGTCCTACAATTAACCCTGCCAATTCTTCATTCATTGCTGAACTGATAAATGATAAATTACCCAACAAAATTTTGGATAATCTTGGTCCTACTGCTAAAAAAATAAAGAAAAAGAGAATTAGAGTCCAGTCTCGAAACAGCTCATGAAAATCAAAGAGAAACCATTGAGAATAATATCATTCAAGAAAGACAAGAAATAGAACAACTTGAAAGAGAAAATGAAAGAATTGAGCAACGCATGACTCTTAGAGGTAGAATTAAAGCCATTTTTAAAAAATATTGTTTTGCACTCGTTGCTGTTTTGACTTCTGTTGGTGTTGTTATTGGTGTTATTGTTTCTAATTTGAAAAAAGGATTAACCACTTTAGGAAAAGACGTTTGTAATGGTTTAGAATTTGTTGGTAAAAAATTGGGTGAAGTATTGCCAGGAATGGTTGGCGCTATTGCAAGTTTTATCTTTAAAACAGCAGGAGAAATTGTTGGACTTTTAGCAAAAAGTGCTTGTTTACTGATTGTAGCTGTTGCCTTGTATTTCGTTGAACAATTTAAAAGAAAAAAATGATTAGTATTTAAAAAAAAAATCAGTAACAAAAGTTTTGTTACATCCACCAATCACTAAGATCCAGGAAATTCAAGTACTAGATTTTTGGCCTCGAAATACAGCAGATGAACATTTGAAAATATATTGTGATATTATAGATTCTACCTTTACTTATTCAGACATGAATAAATTAAAAGGTGAAAAAATTGCAAAATCTTATTTACTTGCTATTATTCCTAGTAAAAATTACCTTTCCATTAGGGTTAATCAAAGTAGACTTGGACTAAATTATTTTACTTTTACAATTCGTCATCAAAATGATAATCCAGTCATGTTTAGAAAAAGTACTAGATTTGCTTTAAAAATTATTGCATAATAATTATGGACAGATTTATCACATTTAAAAAAATACGAAGGCCAAAATTATCGTATACAAGAAGTTTCTAAAATACAACAGGATCTTGAAAAAGAGTATCAACATTATAGCCATGTTTTTAAAAAATATAATAGATTAAGCGATGTATTAGTAAAGACTAGGGTCTCATTTGGTATTCTATCATTTATTCTAAGTGCAATTGGTGTAAAAACAAGTTTGTCAGGTTTTCGTCTATTGATTGGCGTGCCATTAGCTTCTGTTGGATTTTTTTGTGGTTTATGTAGTGTTATTACAGGAATGATGACAAAATCCATTTTCTAAAAACGTGAGTATACATGAAAAGACTGTATCTTTATCTTTTTCAAAATATACTACTGTAAAAGATTTGGTTTCAAAATCTTTAAAAGATGGAGAAATAAGTCATGTTGAATTTGATCTCATTATGAAAGAACTTGAAAAATGTTACGAGTTGAAAAAGTTGATTCGAACTATATTTAGAAATGAAAAAAACTTGAATATGAAAAAAATTTGACAAGAAATGTTCATAATTTCTGAACGAATTTCTTGTCGAATACAAAACAATACAAAACTAATTAAAATCAATGTAGAATGTAGTTGTTTGTTTGGTACAACAAGCCAAAACAGCGAACGCCCACCTCCGTATAATACATTGTTTCAATAATTTTTTATCATTAAAAATGATTGATAACCAATGGGAAATATTAAAAAAATCTTCTCATTTAAAATTAGATAAACTTGTACAAGAAGGAACAACACATTCGAATAATATTTTTTTATAAATAAAAATGGAAAAGAATTTAATCTTTTTGATGAAAGTAATCAATTAAAAAATGTCAAAGAATTTCCATCTGAATTACTAGTAAAACTTGGATTAACACATCAAAATTTTCTAATTTAGCTATTGAAATACACAAAACAAATTATCTATTAAATTTAGTTTCTCAAAAAATATGTTACACCACAAGATTATTTCAATACAACATTTAGAAATGTTTTTAAAGAAACGTTTATTAAACATACTTCTTCAAAAGAATCAAAATCATTGTTAAGTGCACCTAACATGAAATATTGGCCTAAACAACTCAATTTTGCAGTGTGGTGTTCAACCAGTGGATGCGGTATATGTTTGCATTTATTAAGAAAATATTCAGATATAGAATTACCAGAACAAATACGATCATTTTTATTATTTCATGTGTTTTTTCAAACAAGACGTATCCTGTTTGAGATGACTATGCCTTTACCAGGAGATAGCATTTTTAATCCTAAAAACAATAGATATAATGAAATAGCCTATAAATATGTAGAGAATTTAAAATTCAACCAAATAGTGATTTTCGTTTTCATGGGTTAGGTGAAACCAATTGCAGAGTTGCACACAATTTGGGCATCCTGCTGATGAACAGTGGCTGTTTTGCTATTTTTTTATATTTTTTTTAGCGGCATTGTAGTTGTCTGTTCAGATATTTATTTACACAAAAGATCTTGGAAAAATAGAAAATGAAATATGGCCAAAACCAAAAAAATATTTGTTAAAATTGGACCTAATAAATATCATCAAGGTTTTTTTATTTAAAGATAAAGGAGGAAATGAAGATTTGAAAAATATTCAAATGAAAATGCAAAAAATCAGTTTAAATATTTTATTATAAATAAATCTAATGGATTGACCTCGGCTGGTTTAAGTAGAATTAATCAAACTATTGAAACTTTTGTTTATGGTATTTTAGGGTCGCAGGTCAATACAAGAAGTAGTATTCCTTTTAACACAGGAAGTGCTAGAGAAACACAACGTGAATGTTTAAAAATTTTATTTAAAGATTCGATACGAAAAACGAGTGTTTACGAATCCATTGAACGTTTTCAATTATCAGTTCAAGAAGCAAAAGTCAAACTAGATTTAGCGATTTTTCCGGGCTCGTGGTTAATGCTAAGTAAAATGTTAATTAATACCTAAAGCATGGTGAGTTATAACAATGAATTAAAAAGAGCGACAAAAACGATGAAATTAGGTGTCAATTCAGAAATAAACCAAAACCACTTGGAATTTATCATAATTTAATAATAATAATAATAATAATAATAATAATAATAATAATAATAATAATAATAATAATAATAACAACAACAACAACTTAGGATTTATATAACGCCATTTTCATATGGATATGATCAAAACCGCTTTACAATGATCAGTACAAGGTTTGACAATTGAGAGTCTTAAATAGTCCCATGGAGCGGCTCACAGATAATATCATCAAGAAATGCCCTCAGAAGAACAGACAGACCTCAACACCGGGATCACTACCCTACTCTTTTCGACAAGTGCGTGGGTTCTTTTAAGTCTCTCGACAGAGTGATCGAGAGACTGGACCTACGGTGTAATGTCCTTATCCGAGAAGATGCGAAACTCCACCCTGAGTGGTGGTCCGGCCGAGACCTCCCGCACAACAGACTGGCACCTTACCAACTACGCTAACCAGGCGGCGGTAATTTAGGAAAAAGTAAAGTTGTATTACCACACACTAGCGGTGAAAAAATAACTACTAAACGTGTTGATAGACATGAGGTTACTAAATCAAGCGAGACTAAAACTGAATACTAAATCAAATGATATTACAAAACACGAGACTAATTTGTTTTTATTAATGTTGATCTCAAGCGTAACGGCGTGGTTCCTATTTAGATAGATCATGTTTGTGGCATGTGGGCGGATTTGACGAAACAAAAACTTGGCACGTGATAGACAAAAGAACACATTTCAAATCACACTAACAACTACGAACTTTGAAAGTAAACAAAAAATCTATTTTCGATATTGCTTGTTGTTAGGGCGAAAAGGAATTTAATAACGTTTTTGACTGAAAATATAAATTTTGTAACGTGGTTTACGTTACAAAATTTTTGAATTATTAGTTTCTTCAAACTCTACAGTTGGACTTATGTAAATTATGCTCACATATTTGTGTTCCTTTGCATTCTTTACAAAAATAATTTTGTTTTCCGTGAGAATACAAATTCCTCTTCCTTTTTATTCTTAACATATATCTTGTTCGATTGTGTTCACAAATTAAACTTCCATGACATTCTTTACAAAATAATTTTCTCTTATAATGTTCACAAATTTGAATGCCCTTACATTCTTTACAAAAAAATTTATTCTTGTTATGACAACACATTTTTTTTACTTTTTTAATTGGTGGTAAACCCAAAACTTGAAATAATTTTTTTTATATTCATCCAGTAATATCGATCAATACCTTTTTCTTTTGCAATATTTCTCAATTCTTTTAATGTCTAAGTTAATTTTCTTAACATAATTTCAATTTAATTTTCTTCAGATCCTAAATTCAAATCATCACCCATCATCTTTTCAACAACAATTTTTTTTGAATATATTCAACAGAAGCATTTATAAATAGACCCTCTATTATTTTTCCCCAATAACTTTGCATCTTTGTTTAACATATTAATCATATGTTGTTTTTACCCAATGTTATTGTGTGATTTCTTTTTCTTTATTCTCTTCTGTTTTCTTTCTATAAAGCACTGAACTTATTATTCATCCCAATTGACATTTCTGTATGAACGACTGGTGGTTTTTCATTTTTACATTTTAAAATAGTTAGTCTTAAAATCAACTGGTTTCTTTCTTCCACCATTTTTCAATTCAGGAGAAAGTTTAGTTACTTTTTCTCTTATAAATCTTTCAATCCTTTCCATCATCTCAGCAAAAATGTTTTATTCTTTATTTATTCCATTATTTTCATCAAAACATACAAAAAGACATGAAGTACACATTTAATTTCTTTCTAACTGGATCTCTATTCTCACAAATCCCAAAAGAAAAAAGTTCTGGAGTGTTTATTAAAAGTTTTCCTTTTCCATTGTCATAATTGTAACGTAATGGTATTTTTAATGGTTTTTTTTTGTCTTTTTACATTATATATTTCTCCAACTTAGGTACATTAAAATTATCGATTGCTTCGAATGACATTTTTATTTATTTTTATAAAAAACAGACATTATTTCATTAAACAAAAAAATCCTTTCTAAATTTGATAAAGAAAATGTAAAGGATATTAATTTTTTTTATTTTTTAAAATGAAATGAAATTATTGAAAAATATTTGGATACCAGTATTGATGAAAAAGAAAAAAAAAACTTGAACGATAATACCTAGAGATTGCAAAACATGTTCTATTGGAAAGAAAATGGAAAGATGTAAAAATTTATTAAAAAAACACTAAAATAATTACACTGTGAAAATTGTGAAAATGATGACTCATCAATGACTGGGACTTATGATCTTATACCAATATTTGTCAAAAATGTTTGAATTTACATGATAGTCTTGATTCTATTTTTATTAATCAATCATTTGTACGAAAAAAAGGTATGTTACACAAGACTATCTCATTTCAAAGAATGTATTGTTCAATATCAAGGAAAACAATTGTACTGTAAAATACCAAGCAAAGTAATTGAAAAATTAATATTTTTAAAATAGACTGAAATAACAAGAAAATC
Source organism: Zoanthus sanctaehelenae (assembly GCA_028564885.2). NCBI lineage: Eukaryota > Metazoa > Cnidaria > Anthozoa > Zoantharia > Zoanthidae > Zoanthus > Zoanthus sanctaehelenae. The sequence goes on along the minus strand of JAOTRI020115456.1, from coordinate 1,300 downwards.
CATCTTGTCTTTTTAAAAAAATAATGGTTATAAAAAACATAAAAATGTAAATTATATTTAATATATTTTAGTTGGAAAGAGAATAGATGATATTGATAATTAAGAAGAACAATTAATATACGACTTTAATCAATTTTCTTCATTATACGATAACAGTGAAGATTGCTTTAAAAATAAGCAAAAAAACTTTTAAAATTAACAATACATATTATTTCAACTTTTACGAAATAGAAATCATAAATGTAAACTTGAAAACTTTTCAATTCCAAAAACAACCGATATTAAAAATTTCCATTATGAAATTTTTTCTCGTTTGTTTCAAAAATTAGGATCCAACTATACAAATGTAAAATGCTAACAAAAAATGTCTGTTTGTATTTTTAGTTTTACGTTTGTATATTTAAACTATTAATTAATTTTAGAACAACTTGTAATTTTTTATTTTCTTCTTGTAATTTTCTAACTTGTTCTTGTATTTCTCTAACATCTTGTGTATCTTCAATATCTTCTTTTATTTCTCTAACATCTTGAATGTCTAAAATATTTTCTTCTGTGGATTCAATATCTTATTTTATTTCACTAACATTCTCTTCTATACTTTCAATATCTTCTTGTAATTCTCTAACATTTTCACATTCATTTGTACTTTCTTCAGAACTAATAATTTATCTTCATCTGTTTCGTTCAAGATGTCAAAATTTTATTTTATTAATTCTTTCAAGCTATAACATCTATCACTTATATATTCTAAATTATTATATCTGTTTATATGACAATCTCTTCTTTCTAGTGTTTCCATATCTTTCGTCGCTTTTGGATCTATTTATTTTAATTTTTCTAATTCTTGATTAGTTTCCATTTTTATTAGTTGTCTTATCTTTTTTAACTTTAATTCAAGTTGATGAAAAAAAAATTAATCTTCTATATCGAACAGCACTTTTTTGTGTGGGATACCTGTGATATCTCACACTATTGCTATCGGCTGTGTAAAGAACCAATCATGCAACATCGGGAAATCTACGGAAATTGTCCAAGCTATACGAAAGGCAGCCGACTTCATTCGACTCAACAACTCGAGTGACAAGAGCTCAAATGACGCATATCCGATAAAGAATTGACTTGGTTTACAAGTAGAATCCGGTTTAGGACGAAAGGTTATCGATAGTAATCTCATTTGACGAGTGTCGGCGAAGTGAAATTGGACGATCATTTATATAAGCCCATTCATTTAACTGTATACAAGTAGTTGAAATACTATATACTGCACGTTATTTTTAAACGCGTTCGCTTAACTGTATAC
>JAOTRI020115445.1:0-12617 GCA_028564885.2 Zoanthus sanctaehelenae | reverse complement strand
TGCGCAAATTTTAGAAACAAACGAACACAATTTTACTAGACGATTATTTCTGGAGTCTTTTTATTCGACCATAGATATAAATTCAGTCAACGAGCGCAGGGATTTTCCAAAAGCATTTCTGCCATTACTTAAAAAATTTTATTGTTTTTATTATTTTATTAGCATTGTTCTGTACGTATATTTTTAAAATGTTGGCTAAGCATGACCGCTCTTATTATTTTTATCCTTTGTTGTGCACGTTCCCAAGAGTTTAATAATTTATTCGTTTTGCCCGTTTTAAATCAGTTTTATAATTTTTATCCCTACACTTGAGAAAGGCAAGCAGTGCGAGCTGCCAAAAATTTGTAAAGGAAATATTTTTTACAGATCAGTTTTTATGTTTAGAAATAATTTTAAAATGGAACGAAGCTTTAAATATGTTTTCTTATTTCATAACTGTTGCTTTATAAACCTGAATAGTGTAGTCTACAACCAAGTGACAACATGTTAATGAAAATAAACAGCAAATAATTCCCAGTAACCATTCTCAGTAATAAAAATTGTCAAGTTAAAACAAATGCAAAGGAATTCACAACGGTGAAGTAAGTTTGGATACTCTGTCTTACAATAGTTAATAGAGGGGACTGGTTATGAAGCCTGGCGAACATCAAAGGAGCAAACAAAGATGCCAAGATTCATATTGGAAGGTCCGTGATAGTACACAGTCTTTTGTTTTGCTCTCATACACTATGCATGAGTTACATAACTAACAAGTTTCTATTGGCTAGCTCCTCCCTACAGAGTAAACAATTATTGTATTTTGTGGACCGTCAAGTTTCATAACCATTCTCCGTTATTAACTATGGTCTTAATTAGCCTAGATTTTGACAACTTTGCTTCTCAGTTCACTCCTTAGTTGTTGTTTTGGTCGAGAAGATGGAGGAAACACTAGTGTCTCATCATCTGTCCAAACGTCTCAAGTTCTGTCACAAATACTCTGCTGCCCGTTGTATTTGCAACTTTCAGCGCGGTGTTTTTTATATTACTTGAAATCACTAATCTTTTGATTAGTGTTTCGCGAAATTGGTTTGTGTTTCGGAAATTTATTTGTGATTTGGGAAATTGTTTTGTGTATTGGTAAACTGATTTGTGATTGACCCTTTTGGGCCAACGGATTGAGAAAGGAATGAGCACTTTTCTCATAGGGCACTTTCGCAACATTCGGGCACTTTAGTCACGTAGCATAGAGCACCATTGTAACCTTAGGGCATTTTTGACACGCCGCTAGGACAGTATTGCAACTTAAAGGGTACTTCTGCAACGTGATGCAGGCACTTTGGCAACATTGTGTAAAACTTCTTTTAGTTTTTTAGTTACCAGCTAAGCAAATGCAAAAACGGCCAAAATATCTTTAACATAAGCGGTCTTAAATGGACAAGAGACAGTTCGAGAATATGCATGCGTAACTAGGAGAGTTAACCCAAGTTTCTTTAGTGTCTTTAGACTTTGTTAGATGTCTAGAAAGGTTTATTACTTTTGAATCACATTCTTATAATGGACAGTTTCTCATTGGCCTTGCTTTCAGTTTAATGGTTTTTGGATTCCTTCTCTTTTTGTCATCTTTCTTTGTAGCTATCTCCTTAACGTTGTCTTTGCTGACCTTGACATGGAAATAACAATCTTTACCTTCTTCGACTTCTTTCTCATTTACTCAGTAGGTTTTCATCCTTGGCTTTTAAGTCTTCAATTAACTCTTCTGGCTCTTCGTCCTCGTATTGTCTGTCTTCATATTCATATTCTATGTACCTACTGACCCTCCTCTTTTCCATCTTTATCTCGGTTCGGAATCCAATAATCGCTGCAACAAATTGTTTTTATATTAATTAGTTCAACAATAGAACGGCATAAAAGACCTAAAACATAATTAATTGCCTCCAAAAATAATCGGCTCCCCAAACTTAACATTTTATATTTTTATAGGTCCTGGGCATGCTTTTAAAGTTTTGGTAAGATTGACTGTGTCACTGTATTTAATGTTAGCTTCGGTTTGAGAGACTGTACATTTTAGGGGAAATTTGATGCCCTAAAACCCTGTAAATTACTATCAAGTTTGAAACAATTTTTATGTAATACATTTTCACTGATCAGTCATAATTGTAAAATATTTGTTTGTAAGTATTTATACGAAACTTGTATATAAAATTATGTATATGAACTGCACATTTTCCTATGTGAGGGAGAGGAAACGTTTCTGGATGTCTAATCATGAGTTAGTTCTGGCAGCAAAACATCGGCAATTAGACACCACACCGAGTCGTCAGAACATGACATTCACTCTCTTCTTGAGCACATTCTCCAAAGGAATATACTTGATTACAATTAAAGTTTGTTCTTGGAGTCACAGTCTATTCATAGTTGGACAAAAACATGAACAAACGACAGATATTTCCATGAGCCTATGTCCCATTTTTTAGTTTGGTTGAGTAAGTTAAGTAATTTCAAAGGTGAAATTCTTATTGTTCCTGAAGAAATGGCAAAAACAGTTCGAAAATTTGAGAAACTATATATAATTTACAACATTTTAACAGTTTTAACCTTGTTTTATACAGATCAGATATTTTGATCTCACTTCTCACAAAAAATAGTAATATGTACAGTACTTTATGTTATCATTCTTGCATATTTAATTCATAGACAACACAATATACGATAACTGTAACCTGTAGAACCTACTTTAAGACGAAGTCACACAAAAGTTATTTTGACTGTCCGCCATGTTTATTCTCCCAAATCATAACGCACTGCCCCCTATGTTGGGGACTGGGTCTAGTGTAATTACATCTTAGCATAAATTAGCATGATCCAACATTTTTTCTAACAGATTAGTTGATTAAAAAACAGCAAAAAGTGTATTGGTTAAATGTCCATATTTAAATAATGTATGCTTTTGGACTCATAGCTCAATAAATGTAACAATAATAAGTATCAGTGTCTATCAATATTTGTTTATCAATGTTCATCTCCCTCTGCTATTTGGGGGTATAGTCCTGTAGATAAAATGGTCTTCGCCTATGCCTCTGGTCTTGGTTGATCAATTTTTTGTGGTCTGTTGTGGTGTTGGCGTGTGTGGTCGGTTGTTCAGCTTCTGTGGTGCTCCTGTCTGTGTTGGTTGGTGTAGTTGGTTACTTGGGCTATGAGATGTTGTCACCTGCAATTGAGTTCTTTAGCAATTCCTCCCTCCAATCTGTATCCAGTAAGATCTCTTCTGCATGTTACTTGTCACTCTACATCATTACTTCATTTGATAGTTTAAAATGGTTAGCATCTCTTGTTATGTCTCCTTCATCTTTTAGGCGTCTTGCTGTGACTGTCGAGCCTTGAAAACCAAGTAGAATGGTTCATATGGTGTCGACCATTTGTTATTCTTTCTCTGCCTTAGGAGTACATAGTCACCTTAAATGAAACTGGGTTTTAGCTGTGCTGTTTTTCATCATTTCCTTGTACTGTTCGTCGCGTTGGTTGATTACCTGATCTTGTCTGACTGGCTTTGTTTTAACTGATGGTGTGTAGTTTAGCTTTGTACGTATTGGTCTGTTGTGCATAGCTTGATAGGGTGATACACCGGTGACTGGGTGTGCTGTGTCACGGTAAGCAATTAACATTTCCTGCACTGCCATGTTTCTTTCAAGTTTGCACTTGTTTTGGAGATTGGCTATCTGCTCTGTTTTGTTTAGAAGTTGCATAAGCAGTTCTTCTCCATTAGCTCTTGGGTGTAATGTTGTCAGTCGGTGGTGTGGAAATCCTTGTTCAGCAAATGTTGCGAATTCTTTCGAGTTGAACGGTGGTCCATTGTCAGATCCCAATCTCTCGGGAACTCCATGATGAGCAAATATCTTTTTGAAATTTTCTTTCATTGTTTTACAACCGGTAGAACTGATTGGTTCAACTTCAGGTTATCTTTTTCTTTTTACTTAAGGCTACAGATACTGTTTCCCATTGTTTTGAGTGGATGAATGATGGTTTGAGTGGTTCATCTCCTACTCGCGTCCTTGTCAGTTTACATTCACAACATTGTCCTACAGTATATTCTACCATAGAGTTCAGGTATGGGAACCAGTACTTTGTTCTCAACATACCTTTTGTTTTGGTTTCTCCAAGGTGTCCAGAATTGTGTGCAATATCAATAATTTTCTGTTATAGTTTCGCTGGTAGAACAATCTTGTCTAGTCTAAATATAAGGTCTTCTTCAATGAATAATTTATTTCTGTTGGAATAGAAGGGCGCAATATTTAGGTCTCGTCTGTGATTTTCGCAGTCTCCTTTCATGATTGTTCTTAGTTTTAGTAGTGCCTTATCTTTTCTTGTTTCATTATTTTTTGCTAAGGAGTACTGCTGGTCAGTTGTTGATGATAGCTTTGATAGTGTGTTCTGTGTCATCTGTGGTTGGTAAAGGATGTCGTGATAAAACGTAAAAAGGGTCTTTACCAAGCTCATACTTCATTTCAAAATCAACGTCCTGTATTACCATTACCCATTACTCAATGCGAGGTGGTATGTTAGCTGTGGCTTTATTGAAGAGCATTAGTGAGGGCTTGTGTGCAGTGACTATGGTGAATCATGGCGCTCCAAGTAGGTAGATGGTAAATCTCTCTTTCGCCCATTTGACGCATATTGCATCCTCTGTCGGACTGTATTTCTTCTCTGTGTTTGATAGGGCTCTGCTTATGAAGTGGACTGGTTGCCATCCCCTCTCAGTTTTCTGGAAAAGTCCTGCTGACAGTCCTTCGTTATAACTGACCTCAGTTCTGACCATGATTGGTAGTGTTGATTTTTGTTGTTGTTTTGAACTACTAGCTTTGGATGACCGACATACTGATGGAATGTGGTTCCATTTGTTACACTTGTTGCATTTTTTTCCGAAAGCTGGACAGCGTTCGTTCTGTTTATGGGATTGTCCAACACTTGGAGTTTTTTTGTGTTCCATGTTCCTGTGGTTGACAATGTTTTGTCTGCTTGCTACTTCTATATTTTACATGGACCAAAAGTCAGTACAAAACTAAATAATACAATCTGAATGTTTTTATTTCGTCTTTGTTCGTGATTCTTAATAATTATATCATCATCATCAATCCAGTTTTGATTCGGTTTTATCCCCGTAAATGAGGTTGACCGGATTTACCCCACTCTACCAGCAATCTCTCCCATTCACACTCTCCATCTTGCTCGATTCACTGCATCGTCCTTCTTCAAACCAACACTGCTACTTTCCATCTCCACCTGCGATCTCCATGTCGTCCTCGGTCGTCCTCGCTTCCTCTTTCCCTTCACTTCAAACTCCAATGCCTTCCTCAAACAATGTCCATCATCCCTCCTTAGCTTATGCCCGTACCATCTCACTCCATAGACCTCTTTCATAAATGGCGACCATTTTACTATTCTTTTCTCTTCATTCAAATTAGACTCGCTAGCCTTGTGTTGTGTTTTTAACCTTTTTATTATAATTATATACTTAATTATAGGATTTCTAGTTGAAAGTTTATAATTGAAACTTAAGTTAGAAAAACAAAGGTTACAGTAGGTGAATAAAAAGTACACGTCAGTTTTGCAATTAGTCAATCAAATCATTTTGAAATGTATCAGTTAGCCATCTTAATGCACCAATTGATTTTTTTTTGGTTTTAATTATAACCCCATTTACCCATACATGCGTCGAGCACTCTGCACAACCCCTTTGAAAGAACCAATCACTATTAATTCTGCTAGCACTGCAGCCAGAGCCCATTGTTTGGCCGAAGGCCACATGGCCCTAAATTCAAGAATGTGGACACTCGCGATCAGGAGAAGGTACTTTCAACCTTAGGAGGGGTAAGGTGGAACGGTTCACAGGGACAAGCTCCAGATGTTACGCTAATACCCAAATTGAACACTGGCAATATTGCCAATGTTAGCATTCAAATTAGAAAGAACTTATTTTGCACGATAAAAAAAATGTAATAAAAACTTGTTCATGTACGTGCTTGCTTTTAATATATAGTTGCATGGTCCTGATTTTTATAAAACATTAATTATTCTGACTATTAAGATCGATGCAAAAAGTGTTTGCTCTGAGACCCAAAATCACAAAGTTTACCATAAATTCTTTCCTCACTTAATTAAAAATATACCGTAAGAATACTATACTTAGAAAGCTGACAAGTTGACATTGCCGTGACAGTTATCAAGTTAAAGTATGGTTCGCTAACGTGTCATGAATGAACAAGTGTTTAGTTTTGCATGATTCTGTCGTCAGTTCAATAGACTTCGATCTTCACATATATTAATACTGTTCCATTATCGTCACTAGTACTATCAAAATAATTCTACACTCGCTCACCTGCAGAAACTTCTAAATGTCCTCACAACGTACTGAAGGATAAAGAATAAATTGCTGTGACATTGTCAAGTTGATTATAAAACTTAATCTTGAACGAAGAATTGTTTAGTTCAGTATTTCTTTTTCGTATTTTTCTGTTCAATTAGTTTAATCTTTACGTACAAACGTTTTTAGTTAGATCCTTTCAATGTTAAAGACGCCATATTGCAGGGGGTGCAACTAGACTGGGCGAGTGCACGGCCAAGCTTATGGCGGCGAAATTAGTAAACTAAGTTACTATCGTTGTAGCATTCGATTTTGTGAGATGATGTGATTTCCTCATTTATGGGTAAATATTAGTTTTATCAGTTTCAATTTCATAGTTGACCAAAAGATTCTACAATAACTACTTTGTCAAAACAACAAATCACCAAAGGAAGAAGTAATGAGTCCGATCCTCCATGATACAGGATCTGAAGTTACATTTGCGTATTCGGTTCGCTTTCCCTATGGTAGGAGGATACTGATTTTAGTACGTACTGGTGCTTTCGTATTTATTCCTGCAATTTCATCGCGTTTATTAATATATAGAAGAAAGGGTGAAAAAGCTGCAGTTTTGGTAAATTATACTTTAGCAAGACCTTTAACATCCCAGTTTTTTTATACAACTCTATTATTCTCTGGTTTACCTTTTTTTAACTTATGGCCAACAGCTTTTGATTTACTGCTCAGTCCCCGAATAGCGAGCTGAGCGCCTGCACGAATTTTTCTCTTTTTAGTGTTTTTAAGTCGAAAAAGACGATGTCAGAGGCGGCGACAGCAAATTTTAGTCGGGGAGGGGGGAACAAAATTTCAGGCACCGATGTCGTCCGACAGCTAGCGCCGGAGTCATGAGAAAGCTAGGGGGCTCTGGGATCATGCTTCCCAGGAAATTTTGGATTTTTAACCCCTCCGAGACGCTTTTCCAGCATATTCTCTGCCGATAGTTGTACATTTTCGTACAAGGATCACATTCGTAAATAACTAAGAGCTTCAACACGATTTTTTTTTGGGGGGGCGATGTCTCCCCAAATATATTTTGGGGTTGACAGCCGCCCCACTGTGCCGGCTCCACTGAATGTTTTTAGTAATTGCTGAGCTTCAAACTACAAGGAGAAACATTTTAAGATTGTTTTCTGTTCATAATGTTTAAGAGAAAGAAAAACACAATATCCCGCATTGTCTGAACTACGCCAGATAGTACTCGTGCTGTGCGCTTGCTTTCTTAGTTCCGCAGCTTTAGAAGAACGTCAAATGTTTTGACTAAGGCTACACGTTCTTAAATATTTTTGGTATATATCAGCGTTAAATGTTCTTAAACATGTCCTTAAAATATCTTTACTGATATTAGACAATATGAATAATACATGTACGGTATGTGGTACATTTGGAATTTTAAAATACAGTAGCTGGCACGAAAGAAAACGTGAATTATATTTAAACACCTGTTCGCGGCAGATTTGCGCAGTAGAATAGCTAGCTGGCGGATAAAGTCCACGTCATTTAACAAATCAATGATAAGGTTTCTTTGCATTCCTTATACCTGACAATAGAAATGAGATTGAATGACAAACTCCAAGGCCAACTGTACTCGTATTTAAAATTAGTGTTTGTACATTGTTTTGGAAAACTCTTGTTGGAACTACAGTAATCGCACCTTCAAAATCAAATTGTGTCGATGCATCTGTCATAAACTATTTAAACTGATATATTGAAGTTAAAGACATCTGGTGTAAATAATTGTATAAAACAGGTGTAATTTTAGTATAAAAAGCTTAGAATTCAATAAATCTAAATATACTCATATCAACGAAAAATGTTCTTCAGAAAAGTTATGAAGATTACGGTCCCTTTTTTCCTTTCAGCTGGATTGCTAATTAATTTCTCTTTCAAGCTGAGATTCTTTGGGAAACATTGTAGTTCCTAAGTTTGTGTATCGAGGGGATTTCAGAGAGCCGCGGCTTATTTTTCAGAGTGGGTTTAGGCACATCGGTCGAATACAAACATTCTAGAGGCAGTAAAGCATGTCCAACATGCCATTGGCGGTCACTCTCTGCATGGACCACAAAACATACAGTTTCCCTCGCGTTCCAGTTAGAGTTAATACTAATTAAGACCGTCTGCAGGATTTTGTATTATACATCATGCGTCGTGGATCGGCTATATGTTCTCAATTTTGATTGTCTAACCCAGCTCTGTGCCTTTAACAACTGGCCTGATTGGCGAGTTGATATTTTCGTTTATCTCGATCAAATTAACCCTTTAATGTTGCTTTAGCTGTACTGTAACTCCTGGAACAAGCAGGCCAACCTCTGGAAATCATGTGTACCAAGAACAAGTTCTATGGCTCGTTTGTAGTGCTTCTCAAAGCCGGGATTGGAGACAAGACGATAGTGAATACTCGTTTTGATAATGGCGTAACAGGAAAATTCTGGAAGAAGGGAACGCAAGACATTCCTTTGGCTAGCGGATGAAAAGAGTCTCTGTTGTAAAAGTATTTCATCAAATATCTTTTGATGCAAACTCCTGGTGGAAATTTATTAAAGTTTACCCAGTGTTCTTCTGTTACCAAAGCAGATTTGCCTGCTTCAACAATCTCACGAAGGCATGGATCAACCGAGCATATTCGAAAAGCATTCCTTAATGGCAGAAAACAAACCAAAAGATTTTGAAAACATTTGGCATCTCCCATGCAGCCTCGTAAAATTGCTCGCCACAGCAAGACTTCAATGACGTTTGTATCCCGCTACGATACATTTATTTCATTTTAAAATTGATCTCTTCCATCCTTATTTTCAAAATCAAATCTCAATGAGCAGTTTCCTGCAGTACTAGGCTTAGGTTGAGGATTTATGTAAAATTTCGAAAATATCGCTTATACGCTCGTGAGCTTGTCGATCAATTCAACCATGAGCTCTGAGATGAGTTTTGGAGTAAAAGAGCTGTTCTTGAAGGAGTTACTCACGTACAAAATGAGACACAATAGATAATAGATTTAGCGGCCATGTTGGTGCACAATATTAATACAAAAAAAATCATTAAAATTCTTATGTTAAGAGTACAACAACATAGCCGCCATGACATCAAATGAAAACCAGCATTAATGGCAGCCATAATCTCAAGGCGTTGTTTATTTCAAACGCATACTGCATGATAATATGGAAAAACCTTTATTACTAAATTTCACTGTGTAACTGACGACGCTTTTAAACTCATAAACCTGTCGCAAATTAATTGATTTTTATCATTTTTTAAAAGTGTGACTCAGCGATGTATGACATAATTAACTTCCTTTAGCTTTAATATTTCTTGAAACAGTTTTAAATAGAACTTTGATCGTAGTTTCCTCAGTAAAACATATCAAATATTTATTGACATGGTTGATCCTACTGAAAATTGAATTTTGATTCTAATTTTTTAGATCTACAGGGAGAAGAGTTGCATGGGGGTTTGTACTGGATGCGCACAAGGGACCTTAAGATACGCAGGGGAGAGGGGTTGCACTGGATGCGCACAAGGAACATTAAGATACCCAGGGGAGAGGGGTTGCACTGGATGCGCAATTCTTACTCTTTCAATATCAAGCACTTCAAATCGAACGAGTTGTTTTAGCCTGTAATTTTTTGTATAAAAATAAGTTGTTCTGGAATACTTGAAGTGCCTGCTTTTAGTCAGCTAGTGATTCAGTAATTTGAGTCAATTATGAACGTATCAGCTCAAAATTTGACAAAAAGAACAACACCAGCTTTCAAGATGATAGTAATATCAACAATAAGAAAGATTTCATTGCTTACAAATAGTATTGGCAGGAACATATCGTATCTTGATTACTGAACGATTGAGCCAAAAATATTATATTCGACTACTGTATACGAGTTGATATTCTTGACTAATTATAAACCTCGTGTACCAGTTATGATTCGCGGTAAAATTATGATCTCTAAAACCTTATTTCTGTAAAAGCAATCATGATCTTTTCGTTTTCGCATACTGGAACGCTTTTTTATAAGAACCAATAAATTTTGCCGAGGTTATTGTTTTTAATTTTTGGCTGTTTTAATCTGTTCAAATTGACACGCTTATTTCATAAGAACAATTTTATAAGAACTATGAAGCTCAGATTGACCGAAAATTAAAAAAATAATTGTGAGGTTTGGACAAAGGCTACAAAAAAGTGAGGATTTTTCCAGTTAGAACTTAATCTTATGAATCACGTTCGCAATTTGCACATTAAAACAATACAGCAATACACTGTTTTCTATTCTATTGTCCCAAGTGATACACGTCACTCAGTCATGCAGTGGTAAAAGTCCTCAGACGATCAGCACTGTTTTTCTTTGACTTTTCTTTTCGTTTCGACGTTTCTCAATATTTCGGACCGCTCACAGAAATAAGAACTTACAAATTGAGGCTGAAACGGCCAACAAATTAAGAACAATGAACCTCTGCGAGATTTACCGGCTCTTATAAAAAAGCCTGTGTTCTTGAAAAGTCTTGAATGGGTAAATCAATATAAACATTTTTGTATTATTTTGCATTTTTAATTGTTTTTATGCTATGGACGATAATGTGCTCAAAACTATACTAGCACAGATAATTTCAAAGTTTAGCTTTATTTAAATATGATATAGATGGTATTTATAGAAGGCCAATCAATAATCTTCTGATTATTTATTCTACATAATTATTTCTACAATGTGTCAAAAAAACGAAATTAAATCTTTTGCTAAAAATTATAGGTATTTTGAAAGGCAGTGGAACGTTCCGTCCACAAACCATGGCCTTCGTCAATTAATACTATTAGGCAGTTTACACGGAGTCAAATTACTGTTGAATATATAACGCAACAAGACATGTTTCACAAATCGTCCCTAAAATACGGCTTATAAAATTATTTCATCTTTCAAAATAAATCTATTATGGAAGTATATTTATTTAAACATAATCTGCATAATAAATCAGAAAGAAAGCGATTGTACTGTTAGAGAAACGAGTGATTTTGTTGGGTAACCTCGAACAATCTGCCCAAGTGTCAACTTGCCTCGGCTATTTTAGTATTCGAGCTTCACGAAGGCTGTCACTAAAAGTCAAATGGCACGTCAGGATTACGGCAATTTGATTGGATTAAACCATATTTAGCTTCTGCAAATGTTTATCTTTCTTTTGCGGGGTTGCACAAGGCTGTTGAGTGAAATGTTGAACCAAAAATAGTTAATTAAAGATTTCAAAAGAAAATTTCGTCGCGAAATATTTAAAGTAATCGGTTGTGGTACCAGTTTTTAATAAATGTGAGAATCGTACTTTAAGTTTTTTAAGTTTTCAAGCTTATATCTGTTACAGCGAGCGTGCCAAATAAATTTATTTAACTGTTGCTTGTGATCAATGATGGCGTCACGCTCCTCTGATCTTAGTTCGTCCGCGAATTCAGCTTATCCTGACATTACCAACGAAGATGTTTACAGCTATTTTAAAGAACACAGGAGAACACAGGAATACAAGTGACTGTCAGGGTATAGAAAATTGATTTCTGGAGCATATTGGTGTCCAGATTTTGGAGACAAAAGCCGGGCGTAATAGTCTGTACAAGAAAATAAAGAACGTGTATGACACCTGCATTTTGGCTGCAAAATCAAGACGAAAACTCCCGCTAAGAAAGCAAAATATCTGTCACAGAAGTTTAATTTGCCAGTGCCCCGAGTTGAGTACGAAACAAAATTCGATACACCAAGGTAAAAAGCTTTGAAGAGAAAGAAAAGAGATGAAAAAGCTTAAAAGAAAGTTGGCCAACTCCGAAGAATATAATGAAAGTCTATCCGCGCAACTCGAAGAACAATATATCAAATATGATAGCATTGCAGAAGAACTTTTTATTACAACAGAAACGTTTCACAGTAACATTTCAGCACTTTCAAAGGATAAAATTGCTCTCAAACAAAACTAAATGAAATGCAGGCAAATTATCTAGAAAAAAATTAAGTTATTAGACATTATTCAAGAAAAAAAAATGTAAAAAAATCATCGGAAGTCAAGAATCTTAAGCGAAACGTGAAAAGATCAAAAGAAACAATATCTGATCAGAAAACAAGCCTTGGCCAAGTTGAAACTGAAAAAAAAGACTAAAAGAGGAACTGAATGAAAATGAGAAAAAGCTAAAAAAAATTAACATTTTTTAAATAGTTCTGTATTTTGAGACAACCACAAAGATTAAATTTTGTAGCACAATAGTAAATTTCTGGTCATTTTGTTG
>JAOTRI020115444.1:0-23279 GCA_028564885.2 Zoanthus sanctaehelenae | reverse complement strand
TATGGAGGCACAGAAAAAATGTTTTATTTCTTTTATAAAATATTTATTCCATTTTCAGGACTCTGAGAATTACAACCACATTGTTATTTGTGTTTATTTCATGATCATTTTACAAAATCTCTTTACGAGGACTAGCTAATACGTCACTTTTATGCTTCATTGGCCTATGAAAACACATTTCTCGGCCAATAGAAACCACTGTACTATCTTAAATATTTTATAATATTATTTACTATTACTTTGACTGATTTATTTCAATTTCTAATTACATTACATGCACAAACGGAGAGAACCATTTAGCCAGAAAAGAAAGTCTAATCATTCGAAATAAGACAAATCAAATGTTACCATACCAACGGGAATATTCATCCCCAATATGGCTGCCAGAGCAGCATCCTGGGCGGCTTCCTTCTTTGTTGAGCACATTTTTGCACTCTTATAAACATTGCTTTGAACAATAACTTCAGAGCCGAAGCCTCCCATTGGGTGACCAGGAGCCTCTCGATACTTGGGTGGGTTGATTCGATTTTTCTGACAATGCTGGTTTAGAATACTTTTCCAGTCAATGAATGGCCCTTGAAAACAATTAGACACTGATTAATAATAATAATTATTATTAAATTTTCAACCTCGAATATTGCGGTTATAGCATTCTATTGGTTCACTCAATCTCGGTTATCAGTTCATATACCGAATTCATGATTATATATGGAAACTAACATGTAAAAGAATCTTGTTTCTCAATTTATTAAAAGTTTTTTGTTATTTTCGAGTATCAAAAAGTTCGGAAAACTCATGAAATTTAATAAAACAATTATTCCATTCGCGCTTGTTGGATATGAGTAATTATAGCCAACTCCGCGCTACACACCTCGTTGGCTATTGCTGGGTTTCAATCAATCCCCAGAGAATGTAAAAGAATTGGAGATGGTGGTCAAATATGAGATTCAAACTAGATTGTAATGAGATTCTTTTGTTTAACTGTGCACTGAACTAGAACCTTATGAAAAACACCAATTTACCATCTCATATCCAACTCGCGCTCTTAGAATAATTGTTAAATATTGGTCAAGCACATTATAATTTTTATATTTCTTATGTATTTCATGGAATAAAATAATACTGTTTGCATACAATGGATATGAGATGGCAAATAGGCAACGAGGCCGTGCAACATGAAGTTCGCTATAATCATCTCATATCCCAAAGGCGCAAATGGAATAAGATCGTATAATTTATTATTATTAGTATTAGTAGTAGTAGTAGTAGTAGTAGTAGTAGTAGTAGTAGTAGTAGTAGTAGTAGTAGTAGTAGTAGTAGTAGTAGTATAATAACTGTTTTAAATTTTATGAGCTTTCCGAATTCTTCGATAGTTGATTATGACCAACATCGTTAGTTAGTTAGTTTCCATATATGGTCATTCGGTATAAAAAGTGAGCTGATAACCAAGATTGAGAGAACCAATGAGAACGCTAAAAAAGCAATATTCGAGGTTGAAAACTTAATATAATTTATTAAAATAAATAAATAAACTAAAATAAATAAAAAATATATAGAAAATAAATAAAAAATAAAAAAATTTAATAAACTTTAGTAAAAACACATGATTTTGATATTTCTAATGTATTTACGGAATAAATACTGTACCCTGTTTTCATATTCAATATTTTGATGAGCTACCTTATTTAATTGACAGCCATCATCAAAACAAAGGAATGCAATGATTTCTACCACTGAGGTTAGTGAAACATAAACTAGCTTTAAATGACAAGTTATTTGCACCTGTACTTCGAATGCTATACATTTTCAATACTTGTTCTAGATATTGTTCCTGTGGCATCTGTCGCATACCATTTTCCCTGAAGCAAAATTATACGATCTTGTTAATTACAAAGAAAACTAACTCATCCATGACTTTAATGTTATACAAAACATAATATTTCAACTCAATGTTCGAGATAAAACCTACGTTTTTTTATCACTCTCATGAAACAAAATGAAAAGAACTGCAGGAATTGCAAAGGAAAGATGAGAAAAAAGAGAAAGGAAGTAAGTACTAGGATCAAAATATGTAAGGAATGAGAATGGAACTCGCCACTATCATTTCAACACGTATTTGCAAGGATCCAGCAGCCTTTCCCGTTTTCATTTCTCTTATCGCCTTCACCACTTCTTCTCGACTAAACCTCTCAACTGGCACTTCCACCAATTCTGCCTTAACATTCTGATCCCACTCATTCGCTTCATTCATAATTCCTTCCATGTGCTCATTCCAGACTTTCCCTCTGCCTTTCTCACTGAAATTGAGCCTACTATCACTACAGTACCTCTCATGCATCTTCCTCCCTCAACATCTTTCCCATCTTTTTTCATTAACTTCACATGATTAAACACCTTATTTGGATGCTTACTCAGCTCCCTCAGCTCTCACTCCACTGCCTCCTTCATTGCTTTAGATACGACCTTTTTTCCCCGATTCTTCATTTTCTTATATCTGGCCTTGTTTGCCTCAGTCCCACCTTAACACATCTCCTTATGTGCATCCTTTTTCTTGCTATTGCTTCCTTCACATCTTCGTTCCACATACTTGGTCACAAGAATTCAAAACACCTTCCCTAAAACACTTGCACAAGCCCGGTGAATCAGCTCTCTTACACTTCCTACAAATCTTACCCTTGTATTGTCTTCCTTCAGTTTCCAAACCTTCCTTCTTTCAATTGCTTCCGTTCTCATCACCTTCTTCACTTTCTTTTTAACCAAATCTGTGACCACCAGCCTGTGCTGAAGCTCACCTGGGATGAACTTCACATATCTCAAATACTTTCTATTTCCCTTTCCCATTAGTACAAAGTCAGTCTCTCTCTCTATGTGTTTGCCACACACAACTCCTTTTTATCACAAAATCTTAAGAGCATCTTTTCTTCCACATTTCTCTCCCCAATTCCATTCCCTCCATGAACACCTCATAACCCTCAATCTGTTTTCTAACATGTCCATTAAAATAACCCATACCCAATACTACCTCAACCACACAGTGAAGATCCATTCACTTATCAAATCATCATAAAAATGCTCTTTCTCTGCACTTGTTCTTTCACTTTGCAGACAATAAACACAATTTTTGGATTTAATTCTTATATTCATAATACATTCATCATTGTTTTTTCTGTTAGTAGGAAATTCTTTATATTATTTAAATTTCATGTCCATACTATAATTTTTAGCCAAAAGTAAACCTCAAACCTTTCTGAGTTCAAATTTTTGTTCTGGATTCTTTTTGTTCTGGTTCTTCTTCAACCACCTAGGCTCTCTCATCACAGCGAGTGGAGATAACAAAGAGTTACAAAACGGCGAATAGGCATGGCCAAAGATGCATTCAGCAATATGAGAACAATCCTCACAGACAGAAAACTCTTACTGACTATCAAAACCCGACTCCTTAAAACCTTTGTCTGGTCAGCCCTGTTCTATGAAGTGAAAGTATGGACGCTCAATATGGAAACACGAAGGAATATCGAAGGAGCGGAGAAGTGGTTTTACCGCTGCATGCTCTGGGTATCCTACGTTGACAGAGTGACAAACATTGAAGTCCTCTGCCGCA
Organism: Zoanthus sanctaehelenae; assembly: GCA_028564885.2. Lineage (NCBI taxonomy): Eukaryota > Metazoa > Cnidaria > Anthozoa > Zoantharia > Zoanthidae > Zoanthus > Zoanthus sanctaehelenae. The sequence goes on along the minus strand of JAOTRI020115444.1, from coordinate 19,678 downwards.
TCGGAAAAGAGAGGGAGCTACTCAAGACCATCGAGTTGCATCAATTGAGATTCCTTGCACACTGCATTCAAAAGCAGAAATTAGTGAATCTCTGTCTAAATGGCTGCATTAACGGAAAGTATGCTCAAAGAAGACAGAGGATCAGATATTTTTAAAATTTTAAACATCGATTCAGTTCATGCAGCCATTTCAAAGTATTAGCCCTTTGCCTAAGCTCGATTCAAGTTGGCACCATAGAGAAGAAACCTCACACCATCATTTTTATCCAGGAAATGAAGGAAAACTAACCATATGGCCTTCGGGAAAACATGGGTCAACCTCTTAAGGAAGAGGTTGAGGCATCAACTTTGGCATTGTTTTAACTGAGAAAACAAGCATCGATGTGACAGAACTAACATGTAAAGTACAGGAAACTAAACTGTGGTTAAATTCTACAGTTGTATTCTCCATAAGAAAGTTGATACGTTACATACGTTAAACCATTGCCTTCTTCTTCCCTCTTTTCAGCTCTTTTTAAACTTCGCTTGTAATTCTTTTTTTGCGTTGCTGTCATGCTATAAAAACATCAAAAAGAATGGTATTTACTGCCATGATGGTTAAAAACATAAAAAAGGGAAAATTAACAGATAAGCATGCACAATTTAGTAGCCTATATTTTATAGCATTGAAAAGGCAATTACATTAACCTAGATAATTATACATTTGCATTTCAAGGAAACATTAGTAAGAACACAGTAAATGCAACTATGGCTAATTCTGCTTTAAACAAAAATAATGATCTATCAAAAAAGCTCTGTATCAAGGTTAAGAGAACAGGATATTCCACACCAGTATTTTAAATATCTGGTAGAGTGTTGGGAAAAAGGGAAATACGGTGGAAATTATTCACAAAATGCACGGAAATAAGTGCAGAAAAAAGGTCAGAAGTGCAGTCCTGAATTTTTGATAAAAATATGTGTGGAAATATTACACAATTTTTTAAAATTTCCTGGAATATTTTTCCTGTTTAATCAAAGTTGTGTACTTTTAACAATCTACTAAAGTGTTTAATTTGACTTAAAGCAAATACAAAATTGATTTTTCCAGATTTTTTAAACTACGCTGGCCAATGTTCTACATCAATTTATCTTCATGAGAACCAGTCTTATTTTTGTTGCTAATCCTTTCAGCTTTAATTTTGTGGATGGATATTTTTAGAAGTTGGTTCACAACAAACTTTCTTAAATAACCAACCACAATATTACAGGACGAACAAAATGACAGCTTTTTTAAAATATGTACAAGAAACACTCTGTTTTCGTACTGACATTTTCTTTCCCACGCATGAGATGTGGATCATTTTTTTATTTATTTTTAAAAGAAACTTTTTCATCATTTCCACTACTTGCAGGTTTGATACTAAGGGAATCACACCAAAATTTCGATACTTGTTATAAAACAATAGCAGTATTAATTGCCCAACACAGTGCAACTGTTTGCCAATCAAATATCACATCTAGTGCCTAGGTCTACGAACTTGTCCCAACAAAGGGAATACCTGCTAATTAGTATTTAAGACTGTTCGCACGTAATTCAGTTGTTTTATCATCGAAGCAGAGGTAAATATTAGTTGTTCAATCCATTATTTGATCTTATAAGCTTAACTGCATCTACTTGTAAACAAATTCTTTAATGATTTGATAACTTTTATACTAAAACTGGTAATTTTTCATTCAAAGTGTGGGAAAGTGTAGAATAAGACGAATAGTGCGAAATAGTGCACAAATTGGTCCATAGTGCATAATTGCACTTTATCAGATGCCCGGAATAACCTTTTCACCTTGATAAATCAACTGTCGGTGCCGTCGCATGAAACTCATTTTGGTAAGACTGTACTTGCTCAAGCACATTGAAGTTATCGTGTGGTTCTTCAAAATCATGAAGTTCCTGTGCACTTTCTTCTGCAAGGAAAAGATAGTAAATTAATTAATTCTGACCAAATCCAATCTTTGACTTTTTTAACAAAATGATTGTTAAAACAAAGGAAATCAGTTGACTTTAGAAAAAGAAATTATTAATTATCTGTCGAAAATTGAAAAAAACAAAAAAAACAAAAAAACAAAAACAAAAAACAAAACAAAAACAACTGTTACGAGTTACGATCAGGAGACAGCCTGCTTGTTTTATGACTGAATGTAGGCTTAGCGGTAACACAACAGATAAATTTAATTTCACAAGGCAATTCCTGCATGTGAAGTTACAAGATTCCGTAGTTATCGACAACACAAGCAAGTAAACACGTCCACACAGGACTAATCTTCTAAACTTCTAAGCCTTTTGAGTATGAGTCTGAGTATAAATCTAAATTCAGAGTAGCTTGGCTTACAGTATATACATTTTATTCCATATTCTCGAAAGTTTTGATAGTGTTTGTATTAATTATTTTAGAAACATTAGATCATGCAAATACTACTTTAGGAAACTACATCACGATCTGTCATTGTAAATAGCTCAATATTCCAGAATGTTCTAGACTAACATACTACAAGTAAACGATCTTAAAGCTTCCAGAGGGTTCTAAGTAAAGTTCCAGATTTTTTAATCCCAAGAGATTTAGACAGTTCTGACTACAGTTCAAGAAAGTTCTAGAATAAATAATAAAAATGTACAATTTTTTGTAACAACATAATTAAGTTTTTGTCTCTCCCTACATTATCACTATCATGTCTTCAAAACTCTTGGGTGAATTAAGCTTTTCATACAAAATCACTTGTCCCAAACATCAATTTTGCACAAGATCTTTCAATTGAGGAATCAAGACATATTTCACTAGACAGGTTGCTGCCATGAATGCTAACTTCATGAATTTTCCAGCTATTGTTCAGTTCAAGACACGGCAAAGATAAAACCTGATGCTGCAAGCTTCTAGTTACAGTATAGAATTCATCCTTCAGAGCAATAATTGAATGTAGCTTAATTTTCCTTTAATATTAGCTTACTTTACTGATGTTTGGAAATGGAGTCCTTTGTTGGAGTGAATGCTTGAGAGATTTAAGTACAGAGGTGGTAGTACACAGTACTGTACAGTGTACCTCACCTGAAAATCTTGGTTCTTTATTGCCAGGAAATCAACATCAAATTGTTCAAACAATCTTTTGGTCCAACAGTACTCCAGTACCCACATATTTAAGTGCATAGAGAATGTTAGTCAATGTTCCAAATATTTATACAGCAAACCATAAAACTGCAGTGAAATGTTATGCGTCCAATCCAACTGCTGATACCAACAACAATCTGGCTGACCATGTATGAAGAAGTTTTAATGCCCATGAGCTGTTAGATAAAAAATTCTCGCTAAAAGACCTGAATTCCTAACAAGCTCAATCAAGCACTGACCAAAACAACCCACTAAAAAGTAAGGAGGAAAATCTAGATGATGATCCAGAAGTTTTAAAGCAATCCATCATGACTCCTCTTTAGAACAGAAGCCAGAGAAGCGAAACATCACTTAAACAATATCTTCATGTATGCTAGCCAGGGTTAGAAGAAAGTTGAACACAATTTGCTAAATGAAAAAACTATAAGCTGCACAAGAAAAGAGACAACTCATGCAGGCATCCATTAGATGTCAGCACACTACAACCAATCTGTGTTGAAGAATTCATGTAGCATGCAGGAAAAGAAATTCTGAAGGTTATTCACATTTAAAGCTTTTCACAGTAGCTACAATCCTGGCTAAAACTCTTGGGACACTAACGTGAAATCTAGCGACAATAACCCTGTTCCCCCCCTCCCCTCCCCCCTGGTGCAATGTTGAACTTCAGGCATTCAAGTTGTTTTCGTCACAATCAACATTGGTTGGGGGAGTGGGGGGGGGGACAGAAATATTGTAATGTGATGAATTTTCGTAACCTTTTTAATAGAGATCTAGATTTCAGCTTTCTATCAAAACATGCTTTTTTCCACTCAGTTACTGCAAGTGTCCAATGGTGTTTTGGCCAGGATTGTACCAATTCTCTCTGCAAAAACTGCAAACGAGGTAAACAGAATTTACAAAATGTGAATAATGATGATGATTGGCATATTCTTGAAATTTTTTACTTACTGTTTCTGAGAAAGACAGACACATAGAAAAACCTAAGAACAAGGAAGGATTCTTTATTAACTTACCATCATCCCATGATTCTGATGCTTCAGGTGGAACCCAAGATCCCTCAGGAGGACGGTATCTATTTGGTCTAGAAACACCAGTACCAGCTGCAGCTAAAAAATTTACACGTATAATAATAATAAAAATAGAATATTAGAGAAAAGGAGTTAAACCAATATCATGGCAATCATTTAAACTTTTGTTTTGTTTTGTTTGATAACATTTAGGAACCTAGTGAGGTTCCAAGGAGTAGAGATAATAGGACTCGAGGTCCCTTATCAGGATCTTACTCCTGGGCCTACAGTTTAACGTCTTTATCTGAGATACAGTACTAAAGTCTAACCATTTGCAGATGTTAAAGAAAAGGCAGCACTTTCTCCTCCTTTCTCCTCCTTAAATTAAGACCCCGAATGTTGGTCCAGCTGGGAATCAAACTCGAGACCTCCTGCAGAGCAGACTGGTGCCTTACCAACTGCCAGGCTAACCAGGCAGCAGTAGAACAAGGGTGGGTAACCTGGGTATTGAGTTTATGGTGGGAGTAATGGTCTCAATTTTACCTTGATTTTACCCCTTTTCTTTTAAGAACCAACACTATTGTACATAACATTAAATGTACAATGTACATATCAAAAGTAATCCATCTGAAACATAATTCAATTCTGTTTATGCCATGTTGATTTTTGGATCACTGCTTGCTTTCATACAATAAATATGTAATTATAAATCAGACATTCCAAATACTGGACTTTAAAAGCAGGAAGGTTTTCACTGTTTTGAAGGATGGGAAGATGGACCTCTGAAAAAAAAGCTGACCATCTGCCAACCACTTTGACTTTGGAACATGATTGAGATTTATTAACACATTTCCAGTTGTATCGTTGCAACCAGCATGTGTTTGTACAATCTGAACATTAATTTTGATTGCTCCCAGGGAAAACGGGAGGATTGGAATGTTTGATAGTAACACAGGCCCGTAGCCAGGTGGGGTTTTGGTGGTTCGGGTGAAACCCCTTTTTCGGTGAACCCCCCTTTTGCCAGCGAACCCCCTTAGCAAAAATCAAACCTATTGTTATTTATTAGACTTGCACGGCATTTTTGCACTGTTTATTACTAGCGTTTAAGCCGTTTCCTAGTCGTACGACGTGTCTGTAGCCTCATGAGTAATGAATATTAATAAGGCTTGTTGTCTAGGCAATTTGACCAATCGCTTCGCCCCATAACCCCACCGGGGCCCTTAGGCGGGCCCCTGGACCCCACGCCCAGAACCCCCCCTCGAAGTATTTTGGCTACGGGCCTGCAAGTAATATTCACCTTCGAGAAGCCGAAGAAAAACAAAATGGCTTCCCTTTTCGTTTTGGTTTTCGAAGAGGAAACTATTTAAATGGTCGAACGGGTTGAAAACCAGTTTTTGAGTTTTGCTACGGTCTGCGCCTTGAAAATAGACAGGATTTAGATTATATGTTTCCTTCAAGCAAGCACAGCATATTTTAAGCTGTTGAAACTCACCTGCGTTTTCTCATTTGCAAACACTTAAAGAAAATTAAATGTGACAGAATATATATCCATAAGTATCTCTAACTTTTTTCGAGCTGCTTATTATTGGTGCTGGCGAAATGAGTAGCCTCCTCAATCGGAACATAGCGCAATCTTTAGACGTCAAAAGTAACGAGCATGCGATACATACGATAAGCGGTTCAAGTCCATGGTCTATGGCGCGATTTAAGGTTGCATGTTACTTACGTTTCACTTTCAGTACACACGATACATACGTTCAGCGGTCCAAAACCAAATACTGATTAAATGCCGAAAATAACAGTATTGTCTCTAAATACATAACAATATATCACTAGTTTACTTATCTACCACAGTGTGTTCGGTACGTGAGACTGAAAAAAATAGAAAAAACAATGTATTTTTTGTTTTATTTGACTGGACTGTAACAAATTTTTGTCTTTTTTTATAAAAAGTAACTAATGCACTTATTGAAGACCACGAAAGGTCTTTTGGTTTTCTTTTTGAAAGTTTTATTAGCCAAAACAACTATCAAATTCCTAGAAACTGGCAGACTACCAAATGGGTTAGATCACAAATAAAAGCGCACAAAATTACAGATCAGATTGTGCTTTATTTTTTCCAATAAAACATTTCACTAGAAATGCTTTTTTATACATGGGGACCTCTATACAAACTTTTTTCTATCACTGGCAGTTAAGTATTGCAAAGGTTTTATATTTGATATGATATATATTTTTTTTTAGTTTAAAGTTAGGAATCAACTTTTGCGAAATCTTATCAGGTCTTAAGCTTGTGTTGACATATTAGTACCCAAGATCCGAATTTGTCTTCAGCAGTTTATTGGGACATGCATTTGTGTGATTATTGTGATTAATGCACGCGTCATGAAACGTCACTGTTTTGAGTCACATACTTCCCAGGTCACACAAAGTTTCTTTCGTGTAAAGATAACTACAAAGCTTGTTTAACTATTTACTTTCGGCAATAGGCATTAGTTCATCAGTTAAAAGTATCAAAGCAAACTTGGTCACTTGCGGCAGACCGAAGGTTAAACGCCTTCGGCGTTACAAGGTCTCCTTCTGCTTTTGATAACAAGTGTTCCTTAAAAGTTAAAGCTCTCTCAACTCTTTTAGCCGTTTAACTTGTTTATCAAATTCTGACATTCATGCAACCCGTTTTATATGAGTGATGACTTCCTGTCTCTCCAATCATGGGAAATTCAAAATGTTTTCAGGCAAATAACTTGTAGAGGCAATAGCGCGTCTTAATTGTGATAATTAATAAATGAAGAACGTCATATATGCATGTAGATTCGACCACAAATGTTGAAAGAAATGAAATGATATGACCAATAAAACATTTTTTTGAGTTAAGTTTGTTCTCAGTCGTTCAGGACAAAGTATAATGAGAACCATTATTACATTTGCACCGAGGGAAAATCAAAATAAATAGCTTGGAAATCATTACTGACTGCAATGAGCCAAACACAAAAACAGTGTATCTTATCTATCAATAATAATTTCACTTATGCTGCCATTTAACACTGTACGATGACAAATGCAGAAGGCTCACTTCAAGTTTTCATTATTAGAAATTTTAAAACAAGGTTACATCATGAATATTTTGAATTTTTAAAAATGATATTTTGCGAAAAGTGTCGAAACAATTTTAAAAGCCTATACATGACAGTATATTTGCTGTTTTCACAAACTCCTTGCTACAAACGTCGCTGGGTCCAGAAGTTGACTGAGGTCGGAGATGATTCATGACTGTACATTATAAGAGGATCTTGTGATAAAGAAAACACCTTAGCGTTAACCCGGAGTTTAGAAAATATTTTCTTCAGTAATTAATGAACGAAGTTACTGCATGTTGTATTTGGCGGTGACTGATAAGTAATTTTTGTAAACAAAGGAAAGTGCGACCAAAAAATTATCATCAATGCCGTGTAATCACATGCCGAGGTAACCACTAAACATTTCATGATCTAAACGAATAAAAGCCTGTTAAGAAAAATCAGATTCTCTGTCATTTTGCAACTTGAAGAAAAAGTACAATTTTGCAATAGAACAAATAATAGGATTCAGAACGTATTCGAACTATGTTAAATGCAGCGTCAGATTTTACATTTTAATCAGCAGAAATTTGATTTACTTACATTGGGTTCTCAGGAATCCATTGCATTGAAGGATAAACTTCGCACGCGGCCAAAGGGATGCCAAGAAGCCATACGAGAAACGCTGCGTTCATCGAACTATTCCTTCTGAACATCCAGATTGACATAAACATCCAAACAACACAGTAAAGCGGAGTTGCTGCGTATCTCAATTTGGTATCTTGTCACCAGCGGCCTGAGAACGCGAGCCTATCTTGCAATGAGCGTATAATAATTGCAAATAATTTTCACCAATCCCAATTCGGAAATGTCGTCTAAAAAATACTCTGTTTCTCTCAATTCATTTCCGCGGAGAATTCTGGATTAAATGAAATCTCTCTCAGAGTTAAACAGAAGGACCTCTCATAACTTACATTTCCTCAATCTGCGGTTTCATGCAAAATTGTGTCTGCGTTTCAACTGAAGCGATGACAGCGGAAGTGACGATTAGGTTCTGCAGATAACCTTTGCATAGGCCAAAAATGTACTCCAAATAATGGATTTTCAACTAAATTTTTAAAATGTGAATGATCCATTTTCAAGTTATTTTAAATAATTTATTTCTGCAATTTCAAGTTAAATGAGATCATAAACTTATAAAGTTTTACCTCGGCCAAATCCTAAGTATGTTGAGTTCACGAGCGATAACTGTTGAAAGATTGAAATTAAAAAAAAAATAAACTAACAGTGTTTTAAAATTTATTTTCCACCAACGACGGTTTTCTATTTTAAATAAAAGTCAAGACGTTTCTGATATTGACATCTACATTAAGCTTCTATTATGTCTTATTTATCCGTTAAATGCTTATAAATCGGCACGCTAACTTATCCCGTTTTGACCAAGAATAAATACACGCAACTTTAATACCGAGTGAATTAAATGCCTGATTTAATTATTTTAAAAGGAAATTTCGATTTCATAGTTCTTACTCTTTGAAATGGAAATGAAATTTTCATGAACTTTATATATATATATATATATATTTGATTTAACAGAAATGGTATTGTCATGCATCATCTTTACCAATATCGTTTCTCTGAATATCTTTCATTGCTAAACCGTTAAGTATTTATGCCTCTAGTTTAGTATAGACTATAGTTGGTACCGAAGAAAAATTGATTCGATGCTAATTTTTTTTAATTTTTGCTACAGCACAATCTTGAACAGTTCAAAATTTTTTTTTTAAATGCTCATGCAACAACAAGTTTAATTTTTTTTCTTTAAAATAAAGCCAGAATGAAAAATACGTGGGAATGTCTGCCATTCGCCTCCATATCCTATACTATGCCTAACTGATGTTTCCCTTGTGAGCCTAATTATTCTTAAGATTATAAAAAACTTAAATGCCCCAGTTTTTAGTTATGGTCAAAAGTGAATTACACAGCTATTACTTTTCAATACCAGCCTACGCAATAAATTCTAAACGGTTCCTTATTAGTGAGAATAAATACAAATTCAGAGCATAAAATAGGTCATATGATCTAAAATTAAGTTCATTACAAAATTGTTGAACGTTTAATTTGAGAAAATGTGACTGTCTACCATTTAGAACTGACTTAACTCAGAACCAAAATATTGAAGCAGGCACCAAAACCAAAAAAAGAATTTTTTATTTGGTTTGTCCTGTGTATCAAATACAGCATAAATATGGATCTTTTTCTGTTGTTTTAATAATATAAGAACCGCAATCTTTTTCGTGCATGTGAAGCAATTGATGTTGTAATTTTGCTTAATACAGGGTTAGATTTAACCCAATATTTTGATTAACCCGCGACTGCCAAAGAACATTCGATATTCATCCTAAAAAATATACTCACTGCATTTAAACTGTTTTCTATTGTATAAAGATTTGTATTTTCAACTCTATTTTCAGTCAAAATTATATTTGTGTGGCAATAGTCTCAGTTAGCATTACAATTACGGAATGTAAAAAGCTTAAAATTGCGGAGCCATTTAAAAGCTAGTCGCAAACGCTTTAATATCAGTGCATGCAGGACTGATGTTCTAAACTTCTGCTTTTTTTACTCTATAAAAAAATTATTTGCGTACATTATAAGATCGCGAAAATGATCGATTCAAAGATAACCATTCGTGTGTAGTTCAAAAGTGTTCTTGGGAAAGCCGGCGGCCGGGATAGAAAAAAATAGCTATTTATTTTTTTATGCTCCTCGTAGGAAAGAGAGAAATAAGAAAATTTAAACAGTAACATTGTCAAGAATAGCTCCTGTTATTAGTTTTAAAGTGTTTTAGAAAAGAGCTTAAGTTTTGGAATTATAAAGATTATCTGTGTCTATCGCTAGCGGGATAAGATCCGATAGTGCTCATTTTGTTTTCTCCGACGAAGGATTAACGTCCGAAAAGTCAATAACTGAGTACTGAAGTAATCTTTCTTTAATACATGCGGTGTATAAATATACATGCTATTTTTTACTGAGCTTTAAATCAATTATTTCGTCATTTACTTTAGCTTTAGAATTCTAAAGTGTTTTTCCCATTATATATACAGAACACTTATTCATGCAGCCCTGAACAGCCGATATCACGGAAGTTTCTGGTATTCTGTGGTTGACGCCAGTTCTCTGTCTCCATTGTAGGCGTAAGAAAACAAGATCTGGTTCACCATAGTTAACGCCCATTGATCGGCCGTATGATATCTTGATAAACCTTGTGGTTAAATGCAAATTCGTATTGCTAGATCTAAGTTCTCCCAACAATAATGGAAAATGTCAGCAGTCGAGAGTCTTACTAGTACTTATTCCAGTGCAGTGAAGAACAATTTAATTTTTAGTAAACACTTAACAGTTCATATTTTAATTACAATAATACTCATTGTTAGCAGTTGAAGAGCTCCGTTACAGAGACTAAGAACATATATTAAACATTCTAAAAGCACTAACAAGTTTCAGTTCTTTTATGTTTTTATACAATACCTTTACGAGGTCGATAGTTGCGTATATTGTACCTGTACTAAGTTACACGCTATTTTTTTAAGAAGAACGAGGCTCAAATTGGCTAAAAGATAAGAACAATGTCACTGAGGCTCCTAATATCTATAAAAATGTTTTACTTAGAGCATTCACTAAAACTCATAAACTAACTTAGAAACATCATAGAAAACACAAGAGGTTTTTATGGTGTTTCACGTTTGTTATTTAAAAATGCGAGGCGCATCGTGTTTTTGCAATTATTTTTTTTAAAAATAAGAACAGAATTAAGAAAAAATTGTGGGTGAAATCATCAAAAAATTAAAAACAATGAGCTTTCGAAAAATTTACTGGTTCTTTATAACTAAAAAGCTTGTAGTTACAGATATTACAAAATGATCTAAGCATTCTTGCTGTTAAACTGTAATGTCGTAGCTAGCAATATCCATATCTTACTCAAGATTGATAGCTGCTAGAATCATATACACCATCTTCCCTCGTGCAGAAAAACAGACACTGACGAAACATCTCAAGGATTATACATATGTGACCAGTATAGTAATATTCTTTGTGCATGAAATTTTCCGGTAGAGTGTCAAGAGTGAAATATTTTTTGAAGGCCATTGCCGTGCGCGTGGAGCTTTCCAATTGCCGAAAATTTTTTTAGCAAAGTAAAAACAATTTTTTCAATAAACTTTGGAGCTCTTTAAAAACTTTTCAGAACCATAAATTAATGCAGGATAGTTGAATTGGAGCACTCGCTCGAAATTAATAATTAATAACATGATTATATTTAAAATAACTCTATTTTCAATGTACTGCTTTGCTGTTCTCACTAAATGCAACTCAATGCAACTTGCATACACCAGTCAATTAAGTGTAGGCTGCTCCCTCTCTATCTCCTGAAGGTGTGTATATTTTTGTATAATCTTTTGGAAACGCAGAACTATTTGCTATGGTCATTTATGCTCAACGAATACAAGTTTATAAAAATAAGCTTTTTAGATATCTTACAGCTTTTTAGTCCCGTATTTATTGGTGGTCTGATAGTTAATGCTGATAGTTAAGGAAATACTATTAAGCTATTGTTCCCTTGACCACTTCCGACAAAAACTCGTTTTCTTTAACCAAACCCATAAAAAATATCACAAAGCATCAATTGTCCTCAAATATGTTGTTTGCTATTGTAGCAATAATATTCTAATTCATTCGTGGCTTCCGCTTTTAGGGAACTTTCTCTAAGTAAAGCAGGAAGACCTCAAGCAGTCAAGGCGCGTACTTATTGATCAATTAACAGTCCAACTATAGGAGTTAGGACTATTAGTAATAAAATGCCTGCTAAGTAAAAATCGATGTTATGCAGGATTTACGCCATATTCGAGAACTTATCTCAGCAACAATAAAACATATTGCCATGCAAATTAATAATAATAGCTTAATAAAACACGGAAAGTTGAAATAGACGGATCGAATTCACTTCTTTGGCATCTAAAATTCCGAAAAAATGCACATCTTTCTTGTCACAAGGGATCATTGTTCAGAATGGTAGTGATTGGTCGAGTCAATAACTGACTGCGTGCGCTTGAGAATTAACTTTTGTTATCATTTTTAACTTGTTGCAGTTTTACAATTTCATTACTTGTACACCGCAGTGAACAGTATTCAAAAATTGACGTCTTGGAGTATAGCCATATATTTTGGGCTGAATGAGTGAATTCTGAAGTTCTTTCCATCACGGTCTACAAGTAATTATCAATATATAAAACTGATTCTGTGGAAGCACTAGACGAAGCATCCATTTTTGTCTTTTTCTCGTTCAATTAGTATATAACGTATTTAAGTGAATTGTATACGAGTACCTAAAGACTTGATAGGAAGATAATTTCCAATACGTATGCATTCTCCCTTAAAACCTCTTTCCGCCTGTTTTGGTTTTGTAAAGTGTTTTGTTTTTTACGACTACTATTTCCCCATTTTTATCACCCGCCGGAAACATACAATTAAGCAAACAGTTCTTACTCCAGCCCGTAAGCCACAATTCAGGGAATGGGTGTTGGCTTCGTATTTTATGTACATGTTTTTCCAACGATTTTGTTTGTAGTTGGTGCACGTTTTCTACCTGGTGGAGTCGGAAAGAAAGGTTAACAAAGATTGTAACAATTTTAAAGCAATTGTTTTCAAAACTTGAGAATCACGTGTTAGATACTGGCTCGACTAATAATAATTTATTGAATTAAAAATACAAAGTTGATATTTACATTCCTACCCGCTAATAGGAAAGGCTAATCGAGGCGGGTATTAGATATAAATTACAGTTTTATACAAATGTCATAAGTTACAACTAAATTGCACTAAATTAGTAAATAGAAAAGGGGAAAAAGACAATTAAATTACACTAAAGCAAGGCGACACACGATAGTCGGACATTTTATTAGAGTTTTAGTTGGCTCGGCAACGTTCACTTTGTGGTTGAGAATAGCCTGGGTTAGTTTTTCGACCTAAGAAAACAGTCTGTTGTAACTAGTTAGAAGTAAGAAATACAAATGGGTCAGTTGGAGATTTTGACGGTTGATCACGATCTGCTCGCTGATTCTGTTGGTTCATGTTTGGACGCCTATAGTGGTTGTTGTTAAACATAAAGTAAGAAATTCTAAAAGATGTTTGGAGTGTAATTTGGACTCACGATGACACACGATAGTCGAACATTTTATTAGAGTTTCAGTTGGTTCCAGAAACTTTCCGTTTCAACCAATGTTACACTGCCAAATGAAAAAACTTATAACTCTTTAGCTTGATACTAAAGATAAGGTGATCACAGAAAACATCTGAACTGCAAACGGGATTTGTATCCACGATCCACGGTGTTGTGAGATACTGGAGACTTTCATTGTGTTCAACGATTAATGTTTGGGTCTAGGACTACAACCCAGCTCTCCGCGAGATTAAACAGCCAATTACTGACTTACGCACATGACTGAACTCGCTAACAGTATCTCGCTGCTGAATGCTGACCTTGATTCAATCAATTGTCTTAAATCCGTCAGACTTAATTTCTGGTTTCCACACCATTCCATTAGACACAAAAGACATTAGACATAGCGGCCATGTTCGTGTACAAAACAAAAGAAATAATGTATAAAGGTTACACATTAACAACAACAACAACTAACAATAAATATTTATTTCGCACCAGAACTTAATGCATTTTACAATATCTAACTCTATTACATAGATATAAGTGTTTTACTGTAAAATATATCACTGGTAGATTTCATATGAAACTACATCCGGGATACGAGTGACATATTTCCACATCCTCACTAGTGAAGATATCGCTGACTTCCTTCCTTTGTTTTTCCCGTCTTTTTCGTCTAGTTTTTCTATTTTCGAAACAGTTACATCTATGTAATAAAAAGAAAATTACACGTTGGCTTTAACATATGTAATTCATCTTCTCGTGGAAAATAAGAATTCACTAGTTCGCTGCACTCACTTAAGAAATATTTTTACCACTTGAAGATAAACGTCATATGTTCGCGCCACCGTGTAGTATCCTCTATTTATCATATAATTATCCATAAAATACTTATATTTCTCCGTTTCGAAAACTTGTTTTTTTCACTAGTGAAAATAACACGTTACCATGGTTACACCTTCAGTGTGGTTCACGGCATTTAGTGATTCATTCAGCATGGCTGCAAAGTATTTTATGGATAATAATATGATAAACAGAATATTACATGGTCGCTTGGAGATACGGATTTTATTCAACACTCGCCTATGTAATATCCTCTATTTAGTATTTAAAATTTTACTTAAAGTACAAGAACATGGCCGCCATGACGACAATTATATAAACCGGCAATGTTATAACCACTTTTTGTGCCGGCAAAAAATTTATAATTCGTTTATAAAAGCACCATTAATGAGGCCGCTTCATGCCTTCAGTAACACGTCCGACGGCCCAATTATTATTATTATTAATGACGCGCCGTTACTGCAAAACTTGGTTTTTTTTTTTTTTTTGTACTTTGGTGTTTAATAATAACCACTTAAATTGTTCTTTTTGAAAATTCTGATAGTTAACAATGTTAATTCGATTTGTAAATTGGCAGAATTAAATATTATTGGTCATTGTAACAAATACAAGATTTTCAGATGACCTTTCATATATTTCATAACTTTTCTTTTGCAGTTTGTTCTGTGTTATAATCAGATTAAAAACCGCTCCCAGCATGCACTACGTGCCCATCAATATGCTGTAACTAAAGATTAGAGGCTGATGTCGGTGGTTTATTTACATAGAGCCGCGCGTTGACGCATTACAATTACAAGTCAAAAGTATCACGTGATAAACTCTTGGTGTCAGGGAGGTATTGCATCTTGACTGTTGCTCATTGATTAATACACTGTGCGCGTGATCAACAAAATGTGCTGGTTTGCCGAATTCATGTACCGAATACAACAGTATCACGTGACATATAAAACGTCTTTCATTGGTAGCCAAATGACAGCTTTCTTAACGACCACTGATTTAACAAATGAGACGACTTGAAATCGATTGCAAGTTTTCTATTGTTTAAGCCTGATGTCCTGGTTCCCGAATTATTCCGATGGCTTTCCACGCGCTAAAAGACTGTATAATGCACGATGCAAAGCTGAGTGCCATATGAACTATTTTGAGTTTATTGTTTAGCTTACCAGTTCATTGAAATGGGCGATAATTTAAGTTATTTGAAATAAGGATCTTTAAAATAAACAAGTCCATAATTAGTGCAATGACGTAGTTCAACTAGAATAAAATGAAAGATCACAAAAAACTGTACATGAAAAAACTTTGAAATATAAGAATACTTTTTAAAGAACTGCAAATAGCCAAGCAGTCAGTAACATGGTGTTGAAGGTTGGCATACTGGTCATAGTGGTTATCAGTCGTGCCAGTCCCACCCCTACAAATAGCCAAGCAGTCAGTAACATGGTGTTGAAGGTTGGCATACTGGTCATAGTGGTCATTAGTCGTGCCAGTCCCACCCCTACAAATAGCCAAGCAGTCAGTAACATGGTGTAGAAGGTTGGCATACTGGTCATAGTTGTCATCAGTCGTGCCAGTCCCACCCCTACAAATAGCCAAGCAGTCAGTAACATATTGTAGAAGTTTGGCATACTGGTCATAGTGGTCATCAGTCGTGCCAGTCCCACCCCAACGACTCGGGATCGATTGCTGGCCTTGCATGTGGGCTGAGATTTCTCGATCTCGACCTGACTACGAGTGTTTTTTTCCGGGTACTCCGGATTCCTCCCTTTAGAAAATATGGTAGATACTTCACAAATGATTTTCCCAATAATCACGGACATAATTTAGTGCCCTATTTCTAACCCTTAGACTTAGTAAGGACGTAGGTATCAGAATATAAAGCCGTAGTAGTGATTAAGGCACTAAAATATGCCCGTGATTATTTGGAAAATCAAATGTGAAGTATCCACGGAAAATTTGATTGTTACATCAACTGAAGATCTGAGCCGTCGAGCGATTAAACATAAGTCTCTGGCTAGGAAGAATGGGCAACCACTTCCTTCGCAATTGACGTTAAATAAAGCATTATATTATTTATGTTAAAAGCTGAAACTCGAATCTTAAAAACAAAACACTTCCAAAGAGTGTATACGTGTCTACTCCTTTTTTTAGCTGTATGTTGATTTTTATATTGGGGAAATTGCAAGAACAACGGTCCATGTTTTGCGTCGATTTATTGACTAATGAATACTCGATTAACCTGGTTGAAAACACAGTCTAGCACAATCTACCTACTCTAATAACGCACGTGAGTCACTTAAGGTTATGATTGGTAGAAATAGCTTACTCTTAGTACCTACCAGTGCATGCGCAGTAGACACAAAAATTAAACCATAATGAATTACTTGCTTTATAATTATCCAACAGTCCTTCGGGCAAAAAGTTTAAGTAGAACTTAACCAGTTTTGTACTTTTTTTCATAAGTACGCGAGAGAGTTTCAGAATTATCATCTTGTTTATATAATTCAGGAATCTGCACATTTTGCTTCCTGTAAACAAACTAATTTCAATTATTGTAAATCCGATTTTTAGTAAACTAGAAAAATAGTTGAATTACTTTAGAAACAAAATCAAATAAGACAAATATCAAGAACAAAATCGTCGCAAAACTGCTACGAACGCAAATACGAAACCTGGACTCGAAAATACCCGCACGTACGTTCGGCGCCAAATCATTTGAACGTACGCACAATAAATTACTACTATCGCCTGTACAAAAGCTCAACAGTTAAACTCACATATTTTCAGTGGTTTGAATCTATTGAAAAGTCAGACATTTTCATGCTACGGGTTAAACACTTATACCAAGGTTGTGGCGAAGTCAGCATATACCTCAAAATCACTCCGTCTATTTTGTTGAATCACGCGGATTGATTTTTTACAGTTACAATGAACAACTGTTGCTTGTTAAGTATCCATTCATTTATTTTTGCCATTTTGGAGACTATTTACATTCCTTTTCTAGTTACAGAAGGTAAAGGAGTCCGTGGAAGCCATGATGACGTTTATAAAAAGGGCTACCTATGTTAAATTTTCAACTACTGACAGGCAACTAAGAAAATTTTAAAAAAAATGGAAAATATGAAGTTAAAGTAGGAAAAGAAAATATAGTCATACGAGCTGATCTAATGAATTTCTACAAGAAAATATGTCTAAATTATAATTAATTACAATAAGTATTATTTATTTAACCGGTTTAAATTTGAATATTAATTTTTATATTATTATACTTGTTAGTAGCCCTTGTTCTTGTTCTTAATGTACAGAGTGAGAGCAGCATGTGCGGCACTACTATAACGGAGGCCAAAGCTTTCTGGATTTTGCTAGAATGATCTCCCAGAATTCCATGGGAAAGATGCGTGGAATTAACGTGAAGTTCCAAACCATCTGAACAAAGGTAGACCACAATAGCCAATAATCTTCCTTCGCTTTTTTTTCACGGAATTCTCTTCCTTCTTTCGGTCCTACTGAATGATAAATTTCTTGGAAACTAGTATTGCTTTTGGTAAGCAGAATGAAACCGTCTGAATAGATTTGACGGTCAAAGTTATGGGTTTTACTTCTTGTAGAGAACTTAGAATTTAATAAGGTGATTGGCCCAAATAAGATTGGCGTGAGCTTTATCAAGTTCTTTTGATTGGTTCAAAAATCTGTGTCTTCTACACGAATTAAGTAGAAGATAAAGCTATAGGAGCTTCAAAAGTGCTTATGATTCTCATTTGCTCTAAAGTTTGTACTTATTTAACCTTCGACCATTTCACTATCTATTGGATACTTAATTTCCTATTTCTTTTACTTTGGAGGTCGACGTTGACCGTGATACTAAACTTCCTCTGCATCTTGTGCGCCATCTTAAATAATTAGTTATTCACTCTATTATTCGTTCCTCTATACAAAAGCATTTGCTTTTATATAAGAAGAGGTCAGTTTTAAAAGTGGAGACCCGATTTTATTAGACGAAATGACATTTTGTGAGGGCAGGGGCGGATACAGGGGGTTGAGTTGGGTGGATTTTTACCCCCCCCCCCTTTTCATCAATTTTCTGGTACATTCTTTGTACTTTCCACCCTTCTTCTCCAAAGTTTCTGGTAAATTCTTTCTATTACTCACCCCCCTTCTAAAGTTTTCACCCTCCTTCTAGAGTTTTCATCCCCCTTCTAGAATTTTTGGATCCGCCAATGAAGAAGTGTTTTGCAGAAATCAGAAATAGTTTCTCTCCCACACGTTTGTTAAATTAGCGTTTGCTATAAGCGCTTTTAAAGCTTTTTATAAAAATGGAACGCAATTCACTAATTTATGGTTATTTCTAATTATCAGTATCGGTAAAAATCTTCTTCATGTAAAACAGAGTGTGTGGTACACATTGGTGCAAAGGGATTAAAATGATTTAACTGCACAACAACAAAATAGGTGAATTTTTATTTGAAAAAATTGGAATTATCTTATCTATTGCATGTAGATCTTTTATATTAGAATTCTTAAGGAACTAAGTAATCAACATTTTGGTTACTTTTAAACAAGCCTTTAGTTTACGGGCATGCAAACTCATTCAACCACTGCTTAAACAAATAACATAGTCACAAGCATTAATTTAATGCGCATGTCCCTTACATAATTTCATTGGCAGTGTTTTAACTTTTAGCTACCAAAATATAAATTCATTTACGATTTTTATCAAACAATGGTTTCTCGGTCCACAAGAATTTTCCTTTTAAAGGCTTTGAGCTGGAAGTGGGAAAAAGTTACTCCCGTTACACACAAAATGCACACGGCTGCCATGGCAACAAGAATCCACGTAGTGGCCTGAGACACAGCTGAAAATCAAAATTGTACTTTGTGATTAGAACTTCACAAACGTGTACAAAGACAAGGCAAGCGATTATTTAACTTCTGCAGCATTACTACTATTAGCATTATTAATTATAATAATGATAGTAATAATAATAATGATAATAATATACTTTATCTAATTAGGTGTCAAGTCTTCTAGCCGGCCTACTAATTTTTGGACACCATTTTACCACTTAGAGGTGGACGGAGGCTTTAATTTCATATGACAGGCAAGAACAACAGTTGACTCTTCTGGGTGGGTAACCTTTCTACCCCGGAAAACTCTGCTCCATTAAACAAGGCCTTAAAAGATAATGATATGATTTTGATACTTGCTGGTGGCTAACTTGAACTAAGCCAGTAAAATGGGCACTAAGATAATATGATTTAATCATTTGCATATATTCGTTAAGCAAAACGAGCAAGCAATTCATTATCAGCAGACGACTTCCACTCTAATATAACAATATAGTTGATGTTCGCGGGCGTAAATATGTTTTGGGCCCGACTCAGTCTCATTTTAAAATGAGCTCTGAGAAGGGCCCAAAAC